>SNQJ01S0021226.1:62115-98405 GCA_010110895.2 Picea sitchensis | reverse complement strand
CTCCGATATGGAGTTACATCAATGGTCCACATAACCCCTTGAGATGGACGGTCCTCCTGCTTTCAGGATTTTGTGAGCCCATTTTCTCCTTGCACTTTAAAGAACGTGCAGGTTCTCCTCGATCCAACGGTGGTCGGATCCTGCACTCAGATCTAACGCCTGAGATCTATCCTTCTCTTCAGCGCGCGCTCTTCTTGTTTTTATTTAGATCTGACGACCCTCATGCTGTCAGGAATTTTGGATGGGATCCAATGATCAACGATGCTTCTCCTCCAAGTTTACACATCCTTCTTACTTGGAATAATTTTGACTCTGTACTTAATTCCTCCTGAGCCTACGTTGTTCCTGTTTGTCCATCGATGCACATTATGATCCTGCCATCTTCACTATTGTACTTGCCATCAATGACAAGCATGCGCTATCTGTTTAAACATTTGCCAACACTACTTTGGAAACAATCCCGACTATGCTTTGTAACCCTGCTTTTAGAATATAAAGTATTTGAGGTTGATCTATTGTTATCTTTTTTTGATTTTCCCATGTGTCCACTCTGTTAAAGTTCTCTTATGCATGCAAATCATCTTCTTTTTTAATTTTATGTGATCATAAATCTTTATCCTAAACTATGATGGATGTGAGGAAATTTTGCTTATTTGCTTTAAATTTGGGAAATGTGTAATTCCTGGTCCTTTCTCAGGAACCTTGTTTAAAAAGAAAACAAAAAACATTTTCCTTTTATTTTATTGTAATATTTATGTTTCTTTGAATTACTACAACATACTTCTATCAAGTCCCACATTTCGAATATTTAAAAAATTTCAAGAAAATCTAAAGAGGAGTACTACCTCTATAAAAACGCAAGGGGATTTACATCCTTGTGAGGTTACCGTTTCTGTCCTAATAGATTCAAGCGTCAACATTTTTGGCGACCATACTGGGGAGTGAACTGAAATTCAGAACCTGGCCCAATGTTTTTTGAAAGAATATATGACTTTGTGCCAGGGTAATAAGCCTCATTTGGAAATTGGATTGAATAATCAACGAAGCATTTTACATCAGTTGTACAATTTGGTAATAACAACAACCCATAATAGAGAAGAGTTAGAAAGGTCCCGACAGATCTTAGTACAAGAATAAGAATGAGAAATCCTTCGAAGACAGAGGAGAGAGGAATGACAAGACCAAAGAAATCAAGGGCTAGCTAGAGAAACACAAGAACAAGGTCTGGATTGAAGCTGGACGAATACAAGGGACCCATTACCATAAGTAAGAGAAAGAAATTTTTTATTCTTATAAGTGAAAATACTAGTCCTGAAGTCTCCCCAAACATGGAAGAAAGAAATACACAAACCCAAAATTAGCATCATGAGGAGAGACAATGAGGTGGAAGAGATGTTGCAAGAAATCAGGGAAACACAGGATTTGAAAATTGAAGGAGGGTAAGAGATTCCCCTCTAAATATTGTAGGTGAGCAACATGATCTCCGTGTTCTCCCTAAGGGCACTTTAAAGGAATTTTTTGGAGGCAGAGCAATCAATGTAAAGAGTCATCTCCACTTATTTCTTGATGTTTGTGATTTTCACCATGTTGAGTATGATGATTTCATGGTAAGTTTGTTTTTGCAAACCTTATGAGGAAGAGCGTATGAATGGTACACAACGTTTCCCAGTAGATCCATTCGCTTATTTAATGACTTCAAATCTCTATTCAGGACTATGTTTTCCTCTCCAATTGCTTACCATACCCTTCTCACTAATTTCACCCAGATTGGTTTGAGGAATAATGAAAGGATATGAGATTTTAATCTTAGGTTCAATAAAACCTTGAGTAGGATTCCAAAAGATAAAAGACCAAATGTACCAATCGTTCTCAGTTGTTATAAGAATTCAATGCCCTCGAATGCAAAATATGCTATTAGAACATCCCAAATGGATACTTTGAATGAGGCAATGACTAAAGCTACTGAGATGGAAGAAATTATGATTGAAATGGGTGCCGACCTTGACATTATACGGGGAAAAGTACAAAGGCAGTTGGGAAGATTAAATATTGATAATCAAGGAGCTTCCATTTTAAGAAAGAATGAAGAATTCAAGCCTCGATCGGCTCAAAACCAAACGATGGGAAGTGAATTTTTCAAGGGAACCATACCTGATGTAAAGTTTGACCCTGTGGTGGCACATGAAACTAAGAAAAGAATCAAATTGCACATATGAATAGAATCATCAAACAAATGTAGAATGAGATAAATAGAATAAGAAGGGGAGATAATTACGTGCCAAATCCAAGAATGCCAATCCAAGAGAAAAGGAGGAACCCTCTCCAAGAAAATAGAGTGAGGTTTGAAAACATGGATAATACGAAAAGACCAAGGGTTCCTAGACAACATACTCCAAATGTGGTTGTCCTGGATGATGTATATGCCGAGAAATTAATTGAGCAAGAGAATTATTACTCACCTGATGAGAGCTATGAAACTATGCAGATGGATGGATGCGAGAAATCCATGTATATATTTTAAGAGGGCGACAACGATTCCAACTCGTAAGAAAATGTCGCCCAGATAAGAGGGTTTGTAAATAGACCAAAAAATAAAGGCGATTCTGATAAAGAGAACCAAAAAGGAAAAGAAAAGGAAAAAAAAAATGAGAAAAGAGAAAATGAGAAAGTGACAGATAACGTTGGAAGTAAAAGGCAACACGTGACGTCAAACTCTACTCAAATGACATATAATGTTGTAGAGGATTTGAGTAAATTAAGGATAACCCTGCCCTTTACGGAAGTGGTGAAGATTCCCCAACAAAGAGAGAACATTTTGAAGTTGTTGGATGATCCATATGAAAGAGATGAAGTTTTTGTTACCAGTCCAAAACAAATCCCTAGCCAGTCAACTACCAAGCTAAGAGGTAAAATTCCTCCCTTTTACATTTCTATTGAAAATCATGATGTTGCACTGCATAATTGTTTAGTTGACACTGGCATGACGTAAAATATCATGCCACTGGCGGTCATGGAGGAATTGGGCATGAGTTGCACCAAGTATTATGAAACCGAAGAAAGTATATATGCAATTGATTCTAGAAAAGTGCCAGCTTATGGAGAAATCAAGGACTTTTATGATTGGATTACAACAGTCCCCCATATCATTACAGTTTTCAATATCATTGTGGTAAAACTTCCTATGACATATGGAGTTGTGCTGGGAAGATATTGGATATCTATGATTGGAGGATATATAATGAACAATGGAAGTTATATGATGCTTCCAGGCAAAGAAGGAGCAATCCTTAAAGTTCCCCGTGAACCTAGAAAACTCTTCTCCTTCAAAAAGAAGGACAATGAATTGATGGAGGATTATATATATGTCGGGATTGGAAACTATGCTATCCTATACATAGAGAATAATGAAATTCTAGAGTAATTGCAAGACACAATGAATCAAGAATATATGTTTGAGGGGTATTAGAGGATGTCATTTGATGGAGCCCATTCAAGCTCTGGAAATGGAGTTGGAATTTTTCTTATGAGTCCAAGTAAGATTATGCATCCACATGCTATTAGACTGGAGTTTTCATGCACTAATAACGAGGCCGAGTTTGAATCTTTGATTCAAGGGATGATCCTTGAATAGGAAATGAAAATAGAACATCCAATTGTAACTGGTGACTAAGAGTTGGTCATCAATCAAGTGACCCAGAGGTATAAAATAAAAAATGAAAGACTTAAGTTGTATTTCAAAAGAGTTAACGAATTGATGGAATATTTCAGTTCCTTCAATATTTCTTTTATTCCAAGGGACAAGAATCACAAGGAAGATTCACTAGCCTTGGTGGCCTCATTGTCAAACCTAGATGATACTCAAAGAAAAATGCCTTTTCAAGTAGAAAGAGATTTCTGATCGTCCGTGCCCGATAACATTGAGTACTTGCAAGTGTTTGAGAATGATGAACAACTGGATTTTTTTTTTAAATGATGATGATGATGATGATGAAGATGATCACTCGTCTGATGTTCCCAAATATTGTTTAGAATATGAATCTCTTTTTACGAAAGACGATCATGCTAAGAATCTCTTTGAAGAGGTTGCAGTTCGAAAAATGAAAGAAACGAGAAAAGTCAATATTGGAACTGACAGTTCCCTGAAATATGTCAACTTGGGAGTTGATTGCACCACTGGGGAAGTTGATCAATATGTTTCCTTGTTCAAAGAATACATCGATGTGTTCGCTTGGACCTATGATGATTTAAAATCTTACGATAAAACTATATTCCAACCTACCATTCCTTTGAGGGAAGGAGAAAAGCCAGTGAAGAAAAAAATAAGGATGATGAATCCAAAGTTGAAACCTCTCTTAAAGATTGAATTGGAAAAATTGAAGAAGGCAGGAATAATTTATCCCATTAGACACTTAGACTGGCTTTCAAACCCTGTGATTGTAAGAAAAAAGACCAGGGAAATCCAGATGTGTGTTGACTTCAGAGACCTTAACAAAGAAAGCATAAAGGATAACTTTCCTTTGCCTAATATGGAGTTCCTTCTCAAGCAAGTTACTGGATCGGCCTACATGTCCATGTTGGATGGTTTTAATAGATATAACCAGGTCTTGGTGGCAGAGGAAGATAGGGAAAATACAACATTTATCACACCTTGGGAGACATATGAATATGATAGAATTCCCTTTGGCTTGAAGAATGCTGGAACCAAATTCCAGAGGGCCATGGATCATGCATCAAGCGGGTTGATAGGAAATTTTATGGTAGACTATCAGGATGACTTGACAATGCATTCAAAGAAAATGGATGATCATATCCATCATTTGAGAAAGGTTTTTGAATGATGTATATTATATGGTGTCTCTCTAAATCCAAATAAATGCTTGTTCGTTGTGACTCAAGGAAAATGACTGGGCCATATTGAATGCAAGGAAGGGATTTACATAGATCCAGAAATAATTAAATCAATAAACGAGCTCAAACCCCCGAGATGCAAGAAGGGATTCCAATCATTTTTCGGCAAGATCATTTTTTTGCGAAGATTTGTTCCTGATTATGCAAGTATCGTGAAGTCGATAAATTTGTTGCTGAAAAAGGAGTAGAGGTTCGAATGGACAACAAATACTCAAGAGGCATTCAATAATATCAAAGGAGAAATCACCACTGATCCTGTTCTCATTAGTCCGTACTTTCAAAAATATTTCATCATCTATTCATTTTCTACAGAGACAGGTGTTGCATCCGTTCTTACTTAGAAGAATATCAAAGGAGAAGAACTCTCAATACGTTTCACGAGAAAAACCCTACATGACTATGAATTGAGGTATTCAGAACTGGAGAAGTAGGCCTTGGCTCTTGTAAACACAGTAGCACACTTTCACACGTACATATTGAACTCCCATGTCATTGCTTATGTTCCCTCATCAACAATGAAGATGCTTTTGAATCAAAAATTGAGAGAAGGAAAATGGGCTAACTGGTTGGCAAAGATACAAGAATATGATATCGAGATTAAAAATTTTAAATCTATCAAAGGACAAGGTTTATGTAAGATCATCGCGAATGGGGATTCAATCGATGGAATGATTTAAATTTCAGTCGGGGAAACGTTAGCTGATTCAAAATCGTACAAAGATATTATATTATACTTAAGGTTCGAGAAATTTACTGTCACCATGAACCCCAAGGCACAAAGAACAATGAAGATGAAGGTGAATCAATATGTGTTGATTGTTGACATGCTGTTCAGAAGAAATTATGATGGTATACCACTGAGATGCGTTGATGAAAATCAAGCCCAAGAACTAATAAGAGAATTCCATGAGGGAATATGTGGTGGACACTTTTTACCTACTACAACCACCCACAAGATAATAAGAGAATGATTCTATTGGCCATCAATTTTCAGAGACTCGTATGCCACAATAAGAAAGTGTTTTTCATGTCAACAATTTTCAGGAAAAATGAAGAAATCTGCGATGCCTTTGCAGCCCATAATTGTAGAACAACTGTTCTCCCAATGGGGACTTGATGTCGTCGGTCCAATTAATATGAAGTCTAGCAAGGGGCATATATAAATTCTCATGGCTATAGATCACTTCACGAAATGGACAGAATCAATGGCATTAAAGAAGGTTGATTCTGAAGAGCTAATTAAATTCCTCAAAGACAATATTCCGATGATATTTGGTGTCTCAGATAAATTTATCATAGACAATGGTTCGATTTTCATTGGGTCAAATTTTACGGAGTTTTTTGGAGAATATGGAATCATCATGGGTCAATCATCGAATTATTATCCACAAGGTAATGGCCTTGGTAAATCCACAAACAAAACACTTGTGCAGATATTGAAGAAAAACATTGACAAGAATCAAAGGAATTGGGATCTAAAGCTGACAAATGCATTACGGGAAAGCAGAATGACTCCGAAGGATAGCACTGGGATGTCTCCATATCTATTGGCTTATTGGAAAGAATAAAAAATGTTTATTAACCTCGAGCTCAATGCGTTGATTTCTATGGTTAATACCAAAGATACATAAGATAGTTCACCCATCCATAGGAGGATCAATCAATTTCTGAAGTTGGATGAAGAATGAAGCAAAGCCCTGAATCGAATTTCTCAGAGGCAGCAGAGTGTCAAAATATATTTTGACCAGAGCACAACTTTAAAGAATTTCCAGAAAGGAGAGCTGGTGCTACTTTGGAACAACGACAAGGAGAAACCGTCCATGCATACAAAGTTCGAAGCACTCTGGATCAGACCATACGTCATCGAGAAGATATTGGGTTTTAACTCCTATATGCTCCAATACATGAAGGGTAAAATATTAATGCTGTCTGTCAACGAGAAACATTTGAAAGGTTTCTTCTCATAAGACTTTCTCATTATCATTGTACATAATTTTAATTTTTCAGTTTGTATATTCTTACTCTGACTCCATAGCCCAATGGATGGAAGCACCTGGTCATGAAAGGATGTGGATTCTTGACAACCCATAGGGGGTTATCATCCCACAGTTGGAGCCAATTGTTGAGATCAATTCCCTCTTCTGAAATTATTCCCCCCTTCTCTATTTTCCCAACTTATTTTGTCCATTTCTTTTCCCTCTTCTATACTTACCCATCCCCCTTTTCTTTTTTCCCTTCTATTCTCCCTTTCTAGTTCTTATAATTAGTCATTTTTCGAAAATGGTGGGTTCGCGGGTTGGAAGACTCATGTATCCTCATCTCCATCCACACTCTCACATCATGAGTCTGAACGACTGCCACATTATTCTATACTTATCCATTTTTGCAATCGTGGGTTCTCGAGTTGGCGAGTCTCAAGATTTCAGATCCCTTGTTTTGTTACATACATTTTGTACCCGAAATATCCACGATATACATTTTGACCATTGGAATCCTCGAGCTCCTAAGCATATCATCCCTCCTATATTGAGTCCAATCGACCGCGTTACAACACTTAGCCAATTCTCCACCTTCTGCAATGGCGGGTTGGTGGGTTCTCGGGTTGGCGGGTTCACAAAAGTTCCAAAATGTTATTTTCCCTTGTCCGTCCCCACCACCTTCGCGCTATTCCCAAAACACATTTAGTATGGTTTAATGCTAATAACTCATCAGCCAAGTCCCATAAAGATTGTCATTAATAGGCGAAGGGATAAAGTATATTTCTTATTAAACCACATTAAAGCATGATTTGAGGAAGATTATATTATGTCTCTCAATGCTCATTTCAAATATTATCTGGATCAAAGGAACGCTCTCGTCAAATTATGTCAACAACAACTCGACAACATTTTTGCGGAGATACTTTGAACATTTTTTGACGAGAGGACTAGAACTTTCAGTGGTCTAGAGCATACTCATATTATTCATCCCCTTCTGCTCAGAAGTAAGTAATTTGGATGCCCATAATTGCTCGTGCACGTTGTCGGTGCAATTATATGTATAATATATTACCAAACATAAATTATCGACCGATATTTGTAATCAATAGAGTTGTTACACTATATGTGCCGACAACATGTGGTTTATCTATGTTTGATGAGTATAGCCTATATAAGAAAACAATCTAAAAACCAACACTCTGTTTTCACACTTCAAATATAACACTCTTCACAAAATTCAAAAATTAGAAAGAAAAACTCATAGACACATAGATGATTTAAGATCATGCTCAGGTGACTAATATGTTCATTACAGGATCATGAAAGGTAAATATGAAGTGTGATTCTATCTCCTTGAACAACTACACAAACAACAATTACCACTCTGGAAACTTATTCAAGCTTAAAAGAATTACCAGGCAGGGTAGAACACTCCATTATAGGTGCATGTATGGTGAGAAGTGGAGGTCTTGATTGTGACTGTGTTTGCATGGTGTAATCTAATAAATTATGGAAAATAAAGCTAAGTGTAGTGGGATGATCCATTATAGGTTCATGTATGGTGAAATATGGAGATCCAACCTACCCTTATATTTGCAGAATGGAAACAAACACTACAACATTTAGTCTAGACAAAACACAAAAGCACTTAAATCGAATGATTGTTCTCACATACTCACATAAAGATGTCAAATCATTACTCAAAAATTATTACACTCAGAGATCTGACATTACACACAAAACTCTCACTTACTCAAAATTACCACACATCCACGTGACTTGCTATTAAAGGTATCACTGAAACATGACATGGGTGGAATTAGATGTTGTAATCAACCATAAAATTACTCTGTTCACACACACAGAAAACCAGAATCTTATTCAAAATTAATTACAAAAAGACTTACCTTGATTGGTTCGGTGGGCCCTTTTCATACCAACAAGGAAAATCTTAAGAGAAACTTACAGTAGATATGATGTAAATGCACACATATAATCCATAAACTGAAATTATATCATTACTTCAGAAAAATAGAGGTACAATCCACAGTTGTTCGAGAAATAAACTTACAACATAACAATTCCTCCTTCCTCATACCTATGAGGTCTTATTTATACATAAAATCCATGGAGGAATGGATTAAATTGAATCCCCAAACTCAGAAAACAATTTTTACAATTTTAGGACAAATCCCTAAAATCTGGGTTTTTCATCAATTTGGGCAAATTCGAGTTAGATATCCACCCATATATTCTAAACCAATTCGAATTTTGGAAAAGTGTTGACGTCTTACTCAATTTTCCACATTCCAGACAAAACCCATATCGTATAAATTCTAGATCTAATACCATCTGCACGAAAATCGAGGTGCAAGTTGGCACTTTGAGAATTTTGCTAATTTTTTGCAGAATCATTCCCCCTAAATTGGAGGTCCACATGTGTGATATGGGTGAATTCTAAGACATGTGTCCATATGTAAACGTCTCTATGGACAAAACCCATTCCCCCGTTTTCCTCTAAAAGCATTCCAAAATTTTGAATTATATCTTGTACCCGTTGCACACAGAAATAGGTACCAGACGAACACAACATTGGTACCAAACGAGCTGAGTATTGTATGAAAACCGAAACAGGTATATGATGTGTTAACTCTATGTAAATTCCCATAGGTTGTCATTATGGTAGAATAAATTTAGCAGAGGTAACTTACCCAACCACTTCGAAACTGGGATCTAGCCCTGCCAGTTTTAGAGAGGGATCTCTCTGTAAGATTTAGATATGTTTGGGTTTCAAATATTACCCTAGTTAAATTAGTAGAAGTGTGTTGTTTTGTTTTATGAATGTGGCTGAAATATTTCTTACACATCCATTGGGATATGGGGTCTATGCTTAAGGATCGAGATCATAAACAAATTTTATTAGACTTCTTCACAGGGCAAGGTAATGAAAATGTTGGATCTTTTAGAATTAAAGTGATGGAAAGACAAAAATAGATGAGATAGTCAATTAAAATAAAGAAGCATTTAATAATTCCTTTATTATAATATCAGAAGTATAACATTCAAATCTTTAAAAGACAGAAACAAAGTATTCGAGATAAATTATGCACTTAAACTTCTTTTAAATGATCGTAGACAGAAAACAAAATGATAACGAAGTAAGATAAACAATTTAACAAAGAGAAGTAAACATCACCAACATAAACACGCAGGAATCCTGTGAATCATCTTTTTATTACTGGTAGATCTCTTCAAAAATATTACATTTTACAGCTTGTTTGGGCGTAAAGATCAACCCTCAATACTTTGAAGTTTGAAGTATTTATAGAAAAATTACAACTGATCCTGTCATTAATGATCAGGATATGGTGGAGATAAAATCTAACTAACTAGATTACATTTAGAAAAAAATAGGAATGTTGAATGATTCTCTCGAATCCTTGGTGCTGATTCTGAGGAAGGTGGTTGGTGATTCATCTTTGACTTGACTATGACTGTTCCACATGATGACTTAGATTGTACACCTCATGCTTAATCGATCAAAGCACACAAGTCATCTCATCTCTCTTGACCGGGGATGGTAATTTTGAGTAACCTTCAGTAAAATTCATCCATCTCTATGTACTTGGCGAAGGTGGTCTTGGTGATGAATATGTACTTGATCTTATGTTGGATGTTGAGGTCCAACTCCAGAGTCTCCAAAACCGCTTTGCCAGTAATGTTGCCTTGTATCCCTGCAAACTTAGAGCCATCTTTTGCCAATGTTAGGATATTTTGTTTATAGTCTGAGAGGGTAATCAACTTATCATTGATCATGAATAAACTTGAGAGCCCCTTCTTGTGTAGTGAATCTACTTTGTTGAAAAACCTTTGAACGCCAATGTCCATTGCTTGGGTTATTTCCTCAAGTTGCAACATTAGTCCTCTCATGGTCAAAACTTTCTTGACCTTGAGGATAGTTTCTATCCTATCCTCAATTTCCAAAGCCTCTAACTCCTCCTTTGTCTTAGAGTTCAAAAACCTGATGATCTCATTTGCCTCTGCATGCCTTTCTCCCAATTCTCCTTTTGTTTTGTCAATGACATGTCTGCTTCTTTGCACCAGTTCGTGCTGCTCAAACATGATTTGTATGAGTGGAAAAATTTCTGTCATGGATTTGCATATATCTATCCAAATGTTTTCCATGGCCTCTGAAAGTGTTTTTTCCATGAATGTTTCTTTCTGTAGCTTCTGCAATTCTTGCTTGAGTCTCTATGTTGTATGCATCTATGTATTGTAACTAGACTGGAAAGTGGACTTGAGATTTTGGAGGTTATTGATCTCATCCTGCAGTCTTTTGATTTCCTATCCCTGCAGAGACATGTCTTCCATGGAATTTGCCAACTTTTCTGATGCCTCTGTGATTGTTACTGAAGTTGTTGTAGCTGTACTAACCCCTGTGAGAGGGACTGCATTAAGTGGAATGACTGCCATTAGCACACTCTGCTCTTTTTATTTCACTAGCCTCTATAGCTCGGTTTCCATCTCCTTGATCTGCGCATTCTGCTCCATGATTAATTTCAACATTTCCTACTTATGGCCTTCAGTCTCAGCTATTTCCTTCACATGTGGGTCTTCTGTAGCATGAATTTTCGGCTTCTTCCTTAAGAATTCTATATCAACATTCTTCTTCTTTATAAATTTCTCAGCAACTTTCACATTGGATGGATCATATCCGATTTTGAGTATCAACTCCTCTAGATATTTTATTTTGTTATCTTTTTCCAAAGAAGACACTTTCTCCAGCTTCAGTTGAGTCTGGACATTGTTCAAGGAAACCTGCAACTTTGCAACAGTCGTGGAGGAATTGGCCAGGGTGGAGAAAATCATTTCTCTAGTTTGTATGTGCATATCCATCTGATCAGCTGGATGCACATATTTTCTATCAAAATCAAGTGTTGACCTTTTGTAATCGGAAATTGCTTTGGGTTGAGGCACCTGTGCCTGTAAATATTCCATGTTCATTCTCCCTTTCTCTGTGTCAAAAGCATAGAGAAACCTATGCTGGGATGTAGATGTTTGTTTCCAAAATTGAGCATAGGTACTATTTGTCAACATCTCATTTTTCTTCTTGATTAAGTTATACTTCTCAAAAATGTTGAGTCGTGCAGGCTCCTGTGAAGATTTGGTTGTCAATGTTGTATCAGTCTACTTCTTCGACGAGGAAGTGTACATCATTTTCTGGCTTACTGAAGGTAGTGGTGAACGTTCTCCCTCCATTGTGGTGGACTAAGTCTCCTCTCCTCCAGACCTGTCAGGTGTATGAATGGTCTTGGGTCTTTTCCTATAAACTTGGATGTCCTCTGCTGAGACTTTAGTGACTGAGGGAGATACTTCTTTTCTGGGCCTTTTCTCTACTGGTACCTATGGATTTATAGTTTGTGAAATGCGGTCAGGAGGACACTGTTGTTCTGTGTCTAGCATAGTGTTTTCTTGCCACTCTGTCTGATTCATGATCTTCTCAATTTCTGGTTTGGGCACATGAACATATGGGGAAATTTTATTCTTTAATCTGGTTTCTACAATAATACCACATGGATCATAGTGCCAAGAGAAACTGATACTGAACTTAATCTCCTTCAAAATATTATTGGCCTCTTCCCCTACAACTCAACTGTTATAGATAAAATATCCTATATGTCCCTTGATCCTCAACTGTTGTTTATTTTTGAAGGCCACAGAGTGAATTCCATATGCATTTATCATCTGTCGGATATATTCCAGAGCGAATATCCTGACAGGTAAAAACTTGGGTAGCTTGTACGATGGTAATTCACATCCGTATACCCTGATCTCTGTGTGATTATGGTAGAGATAATAGTCACTCGTTTTTGCTAGGTCTGAGAGACGTAGAATTCTTTGGATTTCTTCATTTATTCTTAGCTCTGTTCTTCCATTGAGCATGCTTACTGCTGGATGGTAAAACTGATCTATGAACTACTTGAAATTGAACTCAGATGAGTTTTTCCTTGCCAATGATGTCCAATATGTGACAGGCTGTGTGTTTCCATCCTACTATAACTTCTGCATGGAGAAAGGGAACCTGTCTTCTTGGAAAAAAATGAACATGTATACTAGAATTGAAGAATACCTGAACATACCCTTTGTAGAAAAATTGAAGAGTTTCTCATGGATATTGTCGATCAGGAACTTGTTGTAATCGAATTGTGTAGTGGATTTTTCCTCGGTGGAGAAAATGGATAGAAAACCCAGGATGGGCTCATCTACCCACTCGTCTGAATAATATCCAAGTAGGCAGCACAGAGAAGAGATGATCTGATTTTCTCTAATAGAGAAAATAGAGGAACGTGAGGGGGGCATTCTTTTTGGGTAACTTGGCACTTTCAGGGAGGAAAATCTCAAAGATCTGGGCTCTCTGTGGGAAAGATAGCTTCTGGTAAATCTTGGTCATAATTTTGATGGACTGATGGGAAAAGGAGTCGGCTCTGGGAATCTGCATCATCTGATATATTGTTTCTGGGGTAATGGTGAAAAGGGGCTCACCAGATGAAGAAACAATGGCTCTCTGGCTAGGAAGATAGTGTGCCTGGCATTTTAGAGTGAATTCGGGGAAATGATGTGTCTGAGGGAAAAGGTACAGTGGGAGATTGGACTCCTAGAGTCCAATCTCGTCGCTTTGGTCTAGAAAGGTATCTTTGAGCCATAAGTGAAATTTGAAGAAGTCAAATTCTCACTTCAGCTTTGCAATCATGTAATCTTTATTAGCCAGAGGTATCTGATCCAGGTCGACGAGAGGTGGGAGGAATGGATTCTCTTCGATCTATGAAGATTTGGTTTTGGGATCTATTTATCTGACTGATACCTGCAAAACTAAAAATACATTAACTGTGATTACCAAGCATTAATGGTGGCCACTTCCATGAGAAGAATAGAGGATGGTGGCTTTGGCTATGTCTTGGATTGTGAACAATGAAACAGTGGCGAGGAAACAAAATTAAGTGAATAAACAGATGTTCGTTGGGAAGTGGAGGACGAGTTAGCTGGCTAATGGTCGTGGTCGCTTGTATTGATTTCCCAATGGGTATCTCAGGGATGAGGTGGAGGGTGGTGAGTGGATGAAAAGTGGATGGATTGTGACGAGCGACAGGTGAGTGGGGAATGGTACATTGACATAGTAGTGGAACATAACATATAGGCCAAGGTAGTGAAGTGTGACGTCAAAGTGCGAAGGCAGTATGAGTGGGTGGTTTGGCAGTTTAATCAGAGGGGGGGGGGGGGGGGGTCCGATATCATCTGTTGGCCGTAGATCTGAGCGGATGTTTCTCAACTGTTGATCTAAGCACGCCCTTTAGCACAAAGTGCCAAACATAATATGTTGCCCAAAACTTAGGACAACACTCTTTTTATGGGTTTTTTTCTCTGCTCCCCTTTTCCATTTTGTCACCAAGGGGTTAGAATACAACATTTTTAACTCAAATCAAAGAATTTAACCAACTTTACATCCATTTGTTGAAATGAAAGCATACTAACCTATGTCCTACTCTAATCACCTAGAAACATTAACCCAGATTAGACTTTTGGGCTAAACATTATTCTAACCTAGGACATTTGATCAAGTTTAAAATGTTTGATCAAATTATTCACGAACCTATCTATGTTGGCTAAGATTAAACTATTTAGCCAAGTTTATTCACTAACCTATCTACATAAATTCAAAAGAATTGACCATGATCATACTGTATGAATCAAGCCATTCTTATTGCATGGGGTTTTATCATTTTCTTTTTATACCCTCTTTTATTCTTTTTTCTATTTCTTTCTTTTTCTTTCTTTTATAAATCATTTGCAGAGTGAAATATTATTTACAACCAAAATACAACAAGAGTGAAATTTTATAGTCAGTAGTTGATCCTATGAAACATAGGGTTATAACAGTGGCTCCACCTGGGGATGGTGCTCTCCTTGTGAGGTGCCAATAACCTGCTACCTGATGTTTTGAAAAATCTTCTTCAGTGCTTCTTCTGCAACTTTATTTGTTTTATTTTGAAGATCTGGTGGCACTGATCAGTGGCTTAGGGCATTCTCTCTAGGCTTCAATCATATGATAAAAAACACCCACACATAACCTGAAAGTAAAAGAAAACGGTTTGTACATTGAGGTGAATGGTCAAAAATATTTATTCCTGTGGAACATAATGTTTAAGCATCTTGCCATTTATGGGTCCTCCTGACAGATCTTCTCCTTCACCGTCCTTGAGAAAAAAAGTGTTATTTCCTTTGAATGCCTGAATGATGTAAGAGCCTTTCCACAAATTATCAAACTTTCCATGCTTACCCTTGTCTTCATTCTTGGAATCCCACTTCAGTACCAAGTCACCCAACTCAAAATCATCTTCTTTAGTTCTCCTGTTATAAATATTTTTGATACTCTCTTGGATCACCTGGGTCTTGTTATACACTTCTTCTCTGGACTGTTGTAATTGGATCATCTGATTTATTCTCCTTTGGGTATCATTGGGCTCCGCCTATGCTTCTTGCAACAATTTCATAACAGGGACTCCCAAAGAAGTAGGGAAAACTGCATCAGTGTCATATACCAAATGATATGGGGACATACCAATTGATCTTTTAGTGGTCAGTCTGTCAGCCTAGAGTGCATGAACTAACTTATTATGCTATGACTTCTTGTTTTCGTATAGTGTCTTCTTAATGATATTCACCAAACTTTTATTTGAGGACTCAGCTAACCCATTTCCCCGAGGGTAATAGACTGTGGAGTGCCCCAATGTAATTTGGTACTTGCTGCAAAATTCTATTAGCCTTTTGGATCTGAAGGATGCTGCATTATCAGTTATGATTTTCCTGGGGCATCCAAAACAAGACAGAATACTAGTTTCCAAGAAATTAATGATGACAGAGTCAGTGGCTTGCCTGCAGGGTACAACTTCGATCCACTTTGTGAAGTAGTCCGTTGCTGTGAGGATCCACTTATGCTGGCCCGAAGAGGGTGGATGAATCTCACCAATAAATTCCAAACCCCATTGCTGGAATGGATCTCCAACTGAAACCGGTTTCAGGGGTAGAGGCAAAAGTTTCATTTTACCTTAAAAAACTTGGCATTTGTGGCATGAGGTTACTTTTTGATGCACGTCTGCAAACAAGGTGGGCCAGTAAAAACCAGCCTTGAGGATCTTGTTAGCCGTAGTATTCCAACTAAGATGGCCACCACAATATCCTTCATGGAAACCATGCAATACCTTGTGATCTTCATCTTTTAATAAGCAATTAAGTAAGATACCCCCAACATCTTTCCAATATAAATTTCCATCCAGAATACAATATTTCAATGCCTTTAGTTTTAAGAATATATCTTTAATCTTAGTCAGACCAGGAGGGGCTTGTAAATTATGCAAGACAAAAATTCGGTCTACGTACCAGCGAGAATTCAAGAATACCTCTCTGACATTTGGAGTCGCCTGCTCTTCCTGTTCATCGACTGTAGCTAAGAAGTTTATGTCCAAGGCATGGAAATTTGATTCAACCATAACTTTGGATAAACCTTGACCCTTGATTAGTTTAGTTGGTTTAATTTCCATGTCATATTATAGAATAACAACAATCCACTTCCCTCTTCTACCATCAGGATTATCCTAATTTAGGATATCCTTCACCACTGCATTTGGAACATAAGCAATAGTATGAGAATGGAGAATATAAACTCTAAAATCTGTTATCACTTTTACTAGGGAAAAAGCCGGTTTCTCCATTATATTGTAGTTCAGTGCAACATCTCTCAATGACTTACTAAAAAAGTCTATGGGTTGTTCATGCCCATCACTATTTTTCTGCAATAAAATTGCTGCAATGGTGTGTTCCAAGGCAAAAGAAAACAAATAGAAATCCTTAGTGTAATCTGGACTGATCAAAACAAGGGCTTGTGTAAGTGCATGTTTAACCTGCTCAAAGTACTATTTAGTCTCGGTGTTCCATTTTATTTTGGTGTCCTTTTTTAGCATATTTGTGATGTTCCTGAGAAGTTATGCCAAATTGGGTATGAATATCCTCAGAAAATTTATTTTACCGATGAATGATTACAATTCTTTGATGTTCATAGGGTGGTCTAATTTATGGATGGCTTCTATTCTATTGGAGTCTATCTTAATTCCATATTTATATATTATATGCCCCAACAACCTGCCTTCTTCCAAACCAAAAAGCGTTTTCTTGGGATTCATTGAAATCCCAAACTTTCTACACTTCTCAAACACTCGTATGAGATGTTTTAAATGTTCCTCCTCTGATTTGGAGAAGACAGTAACATCATCCAAATATATGACTATAAACCTACCAATCTCATCCATAAAGACAATATCCATTTCTTTTTGGAAAGTGGCCCCAACATTCATCAAACCAAAGGGCATTTTCACGTACATGAAAGTTCCCCAAGGTGTGGTGAATGTTGTTTTTTCCTGGTCATCTGGGTGGACAAGGACTTGGTTATAGCCCGAAAAACCATCTAGTAAAGATATCCTATTGGCCCCAACTACCTTTTGTAATATGTGATCCATTTTAGGCAAAGGATAGTTTTCTTTGAGGGAAACCTTGTTTAGGTTTCTAAAATCAATGCAAAGCCTGATTTCACCAGTCTTCTTTTTGGTTGGAACCAGATTAGAAACCCATTTTGAAGATCTTAGAGGTACTATTATTTTTGCATCATACATCTTTTTAATCTGTTTTTCTATCAGGGGCAGTAAATTTGGATTGATTCTCCTAATGTTCTGTCTGAAAGGTTTATGTTCTTCTTTTATTGGGATTTTATGTTGTATGATACTGGTGTCATAAGATTTTAAATCCTCATATCTCTAGGCAAAGACATCTACAAATTCTTTGCATAGATCGATATATTTCTTCTTTTTCTCTGGAGGTAAAGATTTAGATAGTTTAATCATTTTGGGTTTTTCTTCTGTTCCTATATTACATTACTCGACTTCTTTGCGAGCGGGTTATATCTTTGGCTTTTTTGCTACATCATTGAAATCAAACATGTCTTCTAAAGGAACTAACCCTCTAGGTAAAATGTTATTCTTCAATTGTAAAATGACCGATTCTTCATCTTTTTCATTTATTTCATCTGAATCTACTTTATTTACACTAACATTCTCTAAATATGATTTATTTACATTGCCATTTTTCAAGTCTGATTTATCTACACTATCGTCATCGTTATCCAAATCAATATTTGTACACTCAAAATCGTTCTTAGACTGCAAGAAATCTTCAATTTGTTCATCGTTTCCAAATACCTGTCAGTAACTGATGTTATCTGGAACATTCAGTCTGCACTTCACCTCTACCGTGTATTGGCGATTTGGTTTGAAAGGTATTTTTCACGTGGTTGCTGAAGTAGCCAATCTCTCTGCCAATATGTTCTGGCCTCTAGGCATTACCTGCAAGTCAACTTGAGTGAAACATTGTAGAAAATCTAAAACAACATTTCTATAAGCCCCAAGTCTAGGGTGTTTTGTAGAATACTCACCTTTAATTTGTTTTACAACCAGTTTAGAGGCACTTCTTACCATAGTCCTTTTGGCACCATGTTTCTTCAACAGCTTCAGGCCGAGCATCAATGCTTCATACTCAGCTATGTTATTGGTGCAATGAAAATTTAATTTGTAGGAGTGACTTTCGTAATACCTGGCTTTATGATTATGTATCCACATGCCTGCTCCAACTCCCCCTTTGCTCATGGCTCCATCAAAATCCATACTCGAGAGAGATTCTGGTGTTTCATCACTTTTTTTCATCACAACTTTACTTTGCTCAGTGATTTCTTGATCTTCTTGCAGGTCAGGTGCAACATCTTCCAATTGTGCAATTTGATTTTCCAAGTCACCATCATTGTACAATATGAATGAATCCAGATCAGAGTGGACAAAGTATAATGGGTAGTTGTGTGTTTTTTCCTGACTGTTGATCATATACTTCATCAGAGTCTCTCTGTACAGTCTTCTCTATTGTCCAAATACCGGGATGGTAGCATAAGACATATCTAACTGCAAAGTTCCCTTTAACTTATCTCCCCAAGATCTATATAGAAACATACCATATTTCGAGGGAATGTCGGCAACCAAAATATCCATCACCATGCTTTTTTCTGGGATTTGATCCAAGGTGATGCAAAAATATTTAATTATCCCTATACATTTTCTCTTTGCTAGAGTCAAAAGATTACAAATCCTTGTAGGATATAGTGACATCAAGCCCCAACTTCTCCATCACAACTTTGGGCATCATATTGTGAGAAGCGTTGGAATCAAGCATAATGTTATGTAATGTCTTGTCATGGATATTTAGGCTAATGTAAAACGGGGGAACATAACCAGTATCAGTTTGTCCATCCACCTCAGGACCAAAGAACAACTTAGGTTGGTCATCAACAACATTCATAGTATTTGTGCGTACCATTGGCTCGATGTTTAATACTTTTGTGCCAATTTCTGGCTCAATGCTCAATGCCTTGATCACCTGTGATATGTAAGCATTTTTTCTCATTGGTTCAGACAGGGGAATAAGAATATTCAATTTGGCTAATTCCCCTTCCAGGTTGAAAGTAGTGGAAGCTTTACTTTGGCTCTGCACTTTTGATTTATCAGTTACAGTTCTCTGTGTAGAATCACTTGGTTGAATGGTTGGTGCAACCTTGTTTTGATCTGATCTCTGTGAATTTTTAGGATTTCTTTTTGCAAAAGATTCATAATTATTTTTCTTAGGGACTTTATTGGGAAGAGTATCAGAGGTTTTCTTGGCCTCATTCACTTTCTTTGTTTCAGTAGCCTTCTTCATTTCAACAACCTTCTTCGTTTCAACAACCTTGTTTGTAGGATTTCCATTAGTCTTTTTGCTTCTCAATTTATACTGTCTGTGGACCTCCATTATAGAGTTTTCAAAGGCCTGTTGTTCTGTTTACTCTTCTTCCTCATTTACCTCTGTCTGTGAAAGTAAAAGCAACTCATGTTCTTCTTGAGTGATAAAAATGGAGTCATTGTCATGGACACCCATGAGTTTTATGTGAATATCATCCAACTCTTCGATCATCTCCTCCCCATCATCAACATAATTTTCCTAAAGAGGTGGTATAATCTGCTGATCAAGCCCCCTTTTCTCCTTTGGTCTATGGGTTCCCTTTGTCTAATTTGGGGAGGATTCCTTCTGAAGTTTGTATTTCTGATCTGAGGAGTAGGATGATTTTCCTTGGGTGGGTTTCTGTCAACGATGGTTAGCCTTTCCATCATTATCTCCATATTTCTGACTATGGAATCTAGTTTATCATCTGAAGAATACTTGGAAGGATCTTCTTTGATTGTAACCCTTCTCTCTGTTATTTGCTTGGATCTTCTGGCTAATAGATTTGATTCCGCACTCACTGCACATTTTTGCATGTCTTCTAGGGTGACATAATTCCTTTCCCTTAGTTGGTATGACATATCAACATAAAATCCATCAGGGAACTTGACTAAATTCAAACCTTGGGGAGGCTTGATATCAGCTGGAATTTCATTATAAATATTGTTGAAACGAATGCAGTAATCCTGTACTGTTTCCCCTTGATTCCTTTTGATATTCTGATAAAATATGGAGAGGGTTTTTCTTTACCTCCCATTTGTCGAGAAAACTCCCCTGAAAATAAACAATGTCAACTATGGTAGCAGGGCGTAAATCTTTGAACCATTTTTTGACTTCTCCGGTTAAACTCTGTGCAAAAAGTATCATCTGGACATCTGCCTCATCGACTTCCTGCAAATCAAAATAAGCATTCATATTATCAACATGTTGTTGTGCATTAAGAGGTCCAACACCATCAAACTGAGGAAGTCTGGTTTGATAGTCTTAGGGCATGGCATGTAAGGGAGCGACCAACACCAAGGGAGCATATCTTTCTTCCATGATTGGTGGAGGAGGCTGAACAACAAATTGTGTGATTAGAGGAGAAGTGACATAAGAGGTAGAAGAGGTAGGACTGGGAGATGTAGAGTGGACTATTTTATGTTTGATGGAAGCTGCAACAATAGTCAGGGCATAAAGTTCTACTGAATGTTGAAAGTGAGCTTTGTACAAAGCTTAATCGAGATTTGCTACTAGATCTTCTAACTTGTTGAATTCTTGAAGGAATCGTTGATCAAATTCTTCTTTGGGAGAAATTATTTCAAGGGTCCTAGGTTGTAAGATGGTTTGATCTAGGATTGTTTCACTTACAAAGCTGTCAGATTTGGTTCTGAACAGAATTTTCTCAAAGGATATGTCAAACTCAAGATCCCGGATAGAGACAATATTCTCTGGGAGAGAAGTGGACCTATGAAGGGGACTGTGACTCCCGAAACCTTCTACAATGTTCTTCTTTCTGAGTAACTTTTCTGGATCATCTACTGCTGTTGTAGGTTCTGGGTCAGGGTGAGATCTAGTATGAATTCTTTTAGGAGCCAGAACTTTAAATTTTAAGAAATCTAAACTAATATATACAAACTTCAACAACCTCTGAACAATTATCTCTTTGTAAGTTAGATTTTATGATTTCTTCAGAAATAAAGTTTTCTTTATCTAGGGAAAAGAAATCATAGGATGGAAAGTTTGTTCAATTCCCCAGTATGGTCACCACTATGTTAACGCTCTGTAAATTCCCAGAGGTTGTTAGGATGGTAGAAGAAATTTAGTAGAGGTAACGTATCCAACCACTTCGAAACTGGGATCTAGCCTTGCTAGTTTCAGAGAGGGATCTCTTTGTAATATTTAGATATGTTTGGGTTTCAAATATTAGGTTAGTTAAATTAATAGAAGTGTGTTGTTTTGTTTTATGAAGATGGCTGAAATATTGCTTACCTATCCATTGGGCTATGGGGTCTATTCTTAAGGATCAAGATCAAAAACATATTTTATTAGACTTATTCACAAGGAAAGGTAATGAAAATGCTGGATCTTTTAGAATTAAAGTGATGGAAAGACAAAAACATATGAGATAGTCAATTACAATAAAGAATAATTTGAGAATTCCTTTATTATAATCTCATAATAATAACATTAAGATCTTTAAAATCCATAAACAGAGTATTCGAGATAAATTATGCACTTAAACTTCTTTAAAATGATCGTAGATAGAAAATAGAATGATACCGAAGTAAGATAAAAAATTTAACAAAGAGAAGTAAACATCACCAACATAAACATGCAAGAATCTTGTGAATCTTCCTTTTATTACTGGTAGATCTCTTCAAAAAGATTACAGATTACAACTTGTTTGGGCATAAAGATCAACCCTCAATACTATGAAGTATTTATAGAAAAAATACAACCGATCCTATAATTAATTATCATGATATGGTGGAGAGAAAATCTAACTAACTAGATTACATTTACAAAAAGTTAGGAATGTTGAATGATCCTCTGGAATCCTTGGTGGTGATTCTGAGGAAGGTGGTTGGTGATTCATCTTTGACTTGACTATGAATGTTCCACCTGCTGACTCAGATTGTACACCTCATGCTTACTTGATCAAAGCACACATGTCATCCCATCTCTCTTGACCAGGGATGGTAATTTTGAGTAAACTTTGGTAAACATCATCCATCTCTGTGTACTTGGCTAAGGTGGGCTTGGTGATGAAGATGTACTTGATCTCGTGTTGGATTCTAAGGTACAAATGCAAAGTTTCCAAAAACACTTTGCCAGTGATGTTTCCCTATATCCCTGCAAACTTAGAGCCATATTTTTCCACTATCAAGATCTTTTGTTTGTAGTTTGAGAGGGTAATAAACTTATCATTTATCACGAATAAATATGGGAGCCCCTTCTTGTGTAGTGAATCTACTTTGCTGAAAAACCTTTGAACACCAATGTCCATTGCTTGGTTTCTTTCCTCAAGTTGCAACATTAGTCCTCTCTTGGTCAAAAATTTCTTGAACTCGAGGATAGTTTCTGTCCTATCCTAAATTTCCAAATCCTCGAACTCCTCCTTTGTCTTATATTTCAAAAACTTGATGATCTCATTTGCCTCTGCATGCCTTTATCCTAATTCTCCTTTTGTTTTTTCAATGGTCTGTCTGCTTCTTTGAACCAGTTCGTGTTGCTCAAACATGATCTGTATGAGTGGCCAAATTTTTGTCATGGATTTGTAGATATCTATCCAATTGTTTTCCTTGGCCTCTGAAATTGTTTTCTCCATGACTGTTTCTTTCTGTAGCTTCTACAATTCTTGCTTGAGTCTCTATGTTATATGCATCTCTGTATTGTAACTAGACTGGAAAGTGGACTTGAGATTTTGGAGGTTATTGATCTCATCCTGTAGTCTTTTGATTTCCTGTCCCTACAGAGACATGTCTTCCATGGACTTTGCCAACTTTTCTAATGCCTCTGTCGCAGTTACTGAAGTTGTTGTAGCTGTAATGACCCATGTGATAGAGACTGCATTCAGTGGAATGACTGCCATTGGAACACTCTGCTCTTTTTCTTTGACTAGCCTCTCCAGCTTAGCTTCCATCTCCTTGATCTGCGCATTCTGCTCCATGATTAATTTCAACATTTCCTCCTTATGGCCTTCAGTCTGAGTTATTTCCTTCACCTGTGGGTCTTCTGTAGTAGGTGTTTTCAACTGCTTCCTTAATAATTCTATATCGACATTCTTCTTCTTTAAAATTTACTCAAATACTTTCACATTGGATGGATCATATCCGATTTTGAGTACCGGCTCCTCCAAAGATTTAATTTTATTATATTTTGCCAAAGAAGACACTTTCTCCAGCTTCAGTCGAGTCTGGACATTGTTTAAGGAAACCTACAACTTTGCACCAGTCCTGGAGGAATTGGCCAGGGTGGAGAAAATAATTTCTCAAGTCTGTCTATGCATATCCATCTAATCAACTGGATGCACATATTTGCTATCAAACTCAAGTGTTGACCTTTTGTAATCGGAAATTTCTTTCGGTTGAGGCACATGTGCTTGTAAATATGCCATGTGCATTCTCCCTTTCTTTGTGTTGAAAGAAGAGAACAACCTATGCTGGGCTGTAGATGTATGTTTCCAGAATTGAGCATAGGTACTATTTGTCAACATCTCATTTTTCTTCTTGATTAAGTTATACTTCTCAAAAATGTTGAGTCCTGCAGGCTCCTATGAAGATTTGGTTGTGAATGTTGTATTAGTCTATTTCTTTGACAAGGAAGTGGAAATCATTTGCTGGCTTCCTGAAGGAAGTGGTGAATGTTCTCCCTTCATTGTGGTGGACTAAGTCTCCTCTCCTCTAGACCTATTGGGTGTATGACTGGTCTTGGGTCTTTTCCTATAAACCTGGAAGTCCTTTGCTGAGACTTGAGTGACTAAGGGAGATACTTTTTTTCTGGGCCTCTTCTCTGCTGGTACCCGTGGAGTTATAGTTTGTGAAATGTTGGTAGTAGGAGATTGTTGTTCTATGTCTAGCAAAGTGTTTTCTTCCCACTCTGTCTGATTCATGAACTTCCCAATTTCGGGTTTGGGCACATGAGGATATGGGGAAATTTTATTCTTTAATCTGGTTTCTGTAATAATCCCACATGGATCATAGTGCCAAGAGAAACTAAGACTGAACTTCATCTCCTTCAAAATATTATTGGCCTGTTCCCCCGCAGCTCAACTGCTACAGATAAAAGATCCTATCTGTCCCTTGATCCTCAACTTTTGTTTCTTTTTTAAGGCCATAGAGTGAATGCCGCCTGAATTTATCATTTGTCGGATATATTCCAGAGCGAATATCCTGACAGGTAAAAACTTGGGCAACTTGTATGGTGGTAATTCACATCCGTAGACCTTGATCTCTTTGTGATACTGGTAGAGATACCAGTCACCCATTTTGGCTAGGTCAGAGAGATGTGGAATTCTTTGGATTTCTTCATTTATTCTTGGCTCTATTCTTCCATTGAGCATGCTTACTGCTAGATGGTAAAAATGATCTATGAACTACTTGAAATTGAACTCAAATGAGTTTTTCCTTGCCAATGATGTCCAAGATGTGACAGGCTATGTGTTTCCATCCTGGTCTAACTTCTGCATGGAGAAAGGGAACCTGTCTTCTTGGAAAAATATGAACATGTATACCAGAATTGAGGAATACCTGAACATACCCTCTGTAGAAAAATTGAAGAGTTGATCATGGATATTGTCGGCCAAGAACTTTCTCTAATTGAACTGTGTAGTGGCTTTTTCCTCAGTGGAAAAAATGGATAGAAAACCCAAGATGGGCTCATCTACCCACTCGTCTGAATAGTATCCAAGTAGGAAGCATAGAGAAGAGATGATCTGATTTCCTCTAACAGAGAAAATAGAGGAGCGACAGGGGGGATTCGTTTTGGGTAACTGAGAACTTTTAGGGAGGAAAATATTGAATATCTGGGCTCTCTATGGGAAATATAGCTTTTGGTAAATCTTGGTCAAAATTTCGATGGACATATGGGAAAAGGAGTCGGCTCTGGGAATCTACATCATCTGGTCTATTGTGTTTGGGGTAATGGTGAAAAGGGTCTCACCAGATGACGAAACAATGGCTCTCTGGCTAGGAAGATAGTGTGCCTAGAATTTTAGAGTGAATTTAGGGAAATGATGTGTATGAGGGAAAAGGTACAGTGGGAGATTAGACTCCAAGAGTCCAATCTCATCTCTTTGGTCTAGAAAGGTATCTCTGATCCATAAGTGAAATTCGAAGAATTCAAATTCACACTTCCGCTCTGCAATTAGGTAATATTTATCAACCAGAGGTATCCGATCCAGGTCGATGAGAGGTGGGAGGAATGGATTCTCTTTGATCTTTGAATATTTGGTTTTGGGCGCTATTTATCTCACTGATACCTGCAAAACTAAAAATACGTTAAATGTGTTTACCAGGCATTAATGGAAGTCATTGACATGAGAAGAATAGAGGATGGTGGCTTCGGCTTGGATGGTGAACAGTGCAACAGTGTTGAGGAAAAAAAATTAAGCGGATAAACAGATGTCCGTTGGGAAGTGGAGGATGAGTCAACTGACTAACGGTCATGGTCGTCCGCATTGATTTTCCAACGGGTATCTCGGGGATGAGGTGGAGGGTGGTAAGTGGATGACAATTGGATGGATTGTGATAGGCGAAAGGTGAGTGGGGAATGGTACATCGACAGAGTAGTGGAACATGACATATAGGCGGAAGTAGTGGATTGTGACTTCAGAGTGCGGAGGCGGTATGAGAGGGTGGTTTGGTGGTTTACTTGGAGGGGGGTGTAGGTAGTAAATTTTTTAGAGCTAGGGGGGTCCCAAGTGAACACAAACATTCCATGTTATGAGGTGGCCCGCCAGGGATTACCACCAACTCGGACCCCCCCCCGTTAAAAGCATAATGGTTGGGGGGGTCCGATATCATCTATCGGTCGTAGATCTGAGCGCCTTTTGCTTAGTTGTTGATCTAAGCACACCCTTTAGCACAAAGTGGAAAACATAACATGTTTCCCAAAACTTAGGACAACACTCTTTTTATTTGTTTTTTGCTCTGCTCCCCTTTTCCATTTTGTCACCAAGGCGTTAGAATACAACATTTTTGACTCAAATCAAAGAATTTAACCAAATTTACATCCATTTATTGAAATGAAAGCATACTAAACTATGTCCTACTCTAATCACCTAGCAACATTAACCCAGATTAGACTGTTGGGCTAAAACATTATTCTAACCTAGGACATTTGATCAAGTTTAAACTGTTTGATCAAATTTATTCATTAACCTATCTATCTTGGCTAAGATTAAATTGTTTAGCCAAGTTTATTCACTAACCTATCTGCATAAATTCAAAGGACTTGACCATGATTAGACTATATGAATCAAACCATTCTTATTGCATGGGGTTTTATCATTTTCTTTTTATACCCTCTTTTATTCTTTATTCTTTTTCTTTCTTTTGTAAATCATTTTCAGAATGAAATATTATTTACAACAAAAATACAACAAGAGTGAAAATTTCTAGTCACCAGTTGATCCTATGAAACATAGGGTTATAACATGATGAATAGGGGTTGTTGTCATAAGGTTTTCTTAGATCATTCAAAGTAATTAGAGAGGTTTAAACATCAAATATTCAATCCAAATCATTAATAAATCATCATAAATCATGATTAAGCATAAGTTACCTCATATGTACAAAATAATTCCTAAAGGAAATGTATATTGAGGAATATAGGCATAGAGTGCATATGTATTAGGAAAAACTGGTCAGGATATGGGACAAGATAATGCAATTGGAGGTGACAAAAATGAGGCTCAACATAGGTTGTGTTCCTGAAGTTTTTTACGGCAAGGAACTGGTTTCCTAGTGCGTTGAGAAGTATATACTAAGTTAGCGGATAATTCTACTCCAATACCATTCTCCTGTCTATCTTTCGCCTCAAGTATTCCGTAAAATTTTGAAACTCCCAGAGCCAACACTCACCTTCAAAGGTGAAGAATGAGGGGATTTCTTGAAAAAACATGACAATGGACTGGATATCTTACCTAAATTCTTGGAGAATCTCGTGGCCATCCCTGAAGATATTACCATATTGCAGGTCGGCTTGTTCAAAAACCCATTTCAGGAAATTTCCTGGTTATTTACCATAGTTACGGGCCAAGAAAATGCTTCCATCATTTCCCGTATGATTCTTTACATATTATATTTTACTGTCAAGGAGAAGGCTATTTTCGATTGGGGGAAGTTGATTTCCATTGAAATCTCTTCCCAATTGTCTCAATATAAAAATCATAAGAAATTCTTTATGTCTTCTTGTTTGGTTTTTGCGATAGCGCATTGCTGTCAATTTCCAAAATGCTCTATCTGCAAGAATGTGAAGTGTGAATTTGAACCTGTGACCTTTTGGTACCAAGTGTTATGGAGGCACAAAACTTCCCTGCATTTTTATGAATTTTTCAACGACTTTGTCTCAGTTCTTAAAGGAATCTTATTTGGAAAATATACCTCAAGAATATCCATGCAGGCTAGTAAATTTTTGGATAAAAAAGGGACTTTGGAGCAAATGGAAAATTACAATGTTATCCGAATTTTTGGTTGTAAGGAAAATCCCTCCTTTCTACCATGCCATATATCCGATAGAATTCTTGTTACAGAAGTTGCAAGGAAATATAACTTTTGGCTGCACTATTTTCATGAAAAATGAAAAAAGCAATTCATACCTTTGCCTTGGAAAGTTGGGGATTTTGTTTTGAGAAGTATGAACAAAATTGGTGAGTTTGCAAACCACTTCCACAAATTGAATCTCAAGTATGCTGAAAATATTAGAGGGTTTGATCCTAACGAAAATTTTGTGGAACAAATTTTAAAAGTGGGTTTTAACAATTCATTTATCCACACTTTTGTAAGAGAAGAAGAAGACAATCACCCTAGAATTCGTACCCACACTGCTGGCGACTTAGAGGCAGTACTCAGTACAAATGAATTTTACAAACATAGAGGAAAAGGTCCCAACCAGAAGAGTTCCCAATCCCAAAATATTAATCCTAAGACTACAACACCTCAGAGCAGTGATCTTGCAGCCCACCCATCTAAAAAAGTAATCAACAGTAGTTTAGGTGGAGGAGGAGACAAGAACCCCCCTCCAGGAAAAATTGAAAGCTCATATAAACTTCCTCTGAGGAAGAAGAGGAAGAATATTGTACAAGAAGAAGAGGAGCATCGCATCGAAAGTGACATCAATAGCTTCTCCCTCGAAGATATGGAGCTCAAGGATGACATTAAGAAAATGTTTTCTAACATTGACCAGCCAAGAAGTGCGACCCACTATAATCAGTCATTGGAAATAGTTGAGAATGAGATCTTTGATGAAGAAGAATCATTTGTATTTAGAGCGCTGTGTTTCACAACGAATCTAATAAATTAATTATTGAGAAGAGTGATGCGAAAAATAAAAAGGGGAAATATTGTTCGGAGGTTAACCTGAGAAATATGCGGCCTTCCAAAATTTCCAGAACCCATAAAGAAACTGGCTATGCATTGGACGATTCCATTGGTGGTCTCGAAGAAGAAAATATGAAATTAAAGGAAAGGATTAAGGAACTCGAAGAGACTTTGATGTCTCTTTCGTTCCTTGCCATCCCTTTGGAAATTGTCGGACCCGCCACACCCATAGACAAAATAAAAGGATCCTCAAGATTAATCACATCATCCAGAAGCTATGTGGATAATAATATCAAGAAAATAATGGCACTCATTACAAAAGCTTGGGAAATTTCAAAGAGCATGATTTATTTTGGCTCGAGGGCACATGCCTTCTTTGAATATCTACAGGTTGAACTAAAAACTGAAGAAGGTTTCTACCTTGATGCCGTAGTACCCTTTGGTATTAATTTTTCCAACATGTCAAAGCTAAAGAGAAGAGAGGAGGACCTTCCCTCTCCAAGTCAGATCAAGTAGTTGAATGCCTGCTGGAAAGAGAAAATAAAGAACTTGAACAACATTGTTCAGGTATGCAGCCAAGCCATAAAAAGGAGAGAAGATCTATTCAAAAGGCTCATGGAGGTGGACCTAGCCGGAAGCACTAACTAAGTCCAAGATCCCAAGTTGATCCTCAACTTGTTGTTCCTAACAAAACAATAGTTCGATGAGCAAGTTGAGATTTTTAAAGTATTATCAATTGAAAAATTCTATGGTATAATTGGATATGATGAGAACACCATAGATAACTAGCTAGTGGATTACTCCGTAAAAAATCAAGATATTGAAGAAGTATTACATGGAATTTCCATTGATCTACGAGACTTGGAGGGTGAGTTGTTCAATATTAAAATACTACATGAAATCAACGTGGCACCTATGAAAAGTTACATTGAAGAATGGTTCAAGAAGGCTATCAATAAACTAACAAATGAAGGGAAAGAAGCAATTGAGACAGTTCCTGTAACCATTGATGAAAACGATAAAAGGACATCAACGAGAAAATGAATATCCCCTGTGGACAAGTGAATATCCCCTTGGATTCTAGACCCCTAATACCAAGACAAAAAGATACAAATGGACACTAACATCCATTTGAGATTTGTTTAGCTAGAAAAAGAGAGAAGGGGGAAAAAGTGATCATACCTATTTCCAGTGTTTGTCCTCGCTGCTCTAATTCGAACTTGATATCCAAACTATTTCACATGACTTGATACCTTAAAAACCACGGACAACAAAGAGAGACAAAGAAATTCCTACTCTACCATGTTAGATTAAACAAATTCATCTATAATAGAAAATAATATGTAAGGTACACAAACTAGAAGGGAATAGGCCAAGTATATTGATGAGTACTTGAAAGAGACACTTACAATCATGGACGGTGTTGCAACAACTTCCCCGAATTCTCCTCGTCCAACCCCTTGCTCGAAATATCCACAATTAAAATAACAATATTTTTGTTGATTATTTTCCTCCTTGTTCACCATGAGAATGCTTCCATTTATAGGCTTTGAGAGGTTCAACCACCTTGGTTATATTTGGGATTAGTTGAGGACATGACTCCATCAGTTGTGGCATCTCCCTTAGATGTAGCCTAAATCTTAGATTCAAGCCAAACCAACTTTAATCATCTCTAGTTGTCCTTAGAGAAAAGGGGGATTTCTTCCCATGATTTTCTCAACCAATTGACACTCCTTTACAATGAGAAACAGAGCACTACAACACTCCCTGCTAGATAGACAGAGAGCGCTAGTGCTCCCTGCATATGAGCAGGGGAGCGTTGATATTCCAAAAAATTGTCAAGATGACCAATTCTCATAGAAAAACACTTTTTTTCGTCTATCAAATGATGTGGTTTCTTCTTCCAACATGTTCTATAGGACATATCAAGTGTTTCCATGGTGTCGTTCGTAATGTGAAACACGAAGAACGGAAATGTGACATTTATGACACTTGTGACAAAAGTGTGACACTTGCACAATGAGAATGCGACATTATCGAAGTGAGGAATTTTGACATGTAACATCTGCCCTTCATATTTCAAGGTTTCTTGAGAATCTACATGAAGTAGGAACACCTCACAAAGATGTACAAGTAATATTATTCATATATTGTTTCCCTCCGGAAGCACAAAATTGTATCAGGGATTGTTGTAAACCAAAGGGCATATCTTCTCTCATACACCTCGTTAGCATATTTATTGAGTATTCACACCCAGATTACCAAATGTATGAAGATGTTCTTCAAGATATCACAACAGTCCTGGATGACGAAGGTTTTGAACCCCCATATTAAATAATGTATTGTTACATTGCTGAGAGGTCGGAGTGCCCAACCAATTATTAAAAGGCTAGTATGCCCAAGAAATGTAATGTTTTGATCATTATTAATAATAAATACATCACTCACTACTAGATGTACAAGAACTAGAGTTATAGGGGGATATGATTCTACTAAAGAGGGGGCTAAGTGGCTAAGTTATTATTTATTTTATATTACCCATTTTTTGTGTAATGGGGGGGGGATCGGTTACATGAGGTCTTAGGGGAATACCAAGAGGTTATTAATCCCCAAGAATTACAAAAACCCGTACCTGGTCTGTGGGAGGGGTTGGTTGGTTTGTTCGTTCATTCATTCTCCCATTGGAAAATTCTCTCATTCACATTCCCCATTCGAAAGTTGTTGTTGGTCACCTCACACAATCATTCATACGTTTTGTTCATTGTTCATCCTCTCTTGTGGATTTTTCACTCTGTCCATCCCTTCATTCACTCATCTTTCCTCACTTTAGTGTCTTGGCTTGGGAAAGGAAGATGAACTGCTAAAGAGTAGCCACGTTTTTGTGGGATGTAGAGATGGGTGGTGTAGTCCAGCCATGATCTGAGGCCTGCATGTCTAAGATGCTTGGTTTGTGACCAATTTTGATCACAACTACGAGTCCTGAGAGTCCCAACATGGATATTCTAGACCAGCTACATCGGAGCCTTGAATGGAGAGGGACTTCCTGAGGGACTACATGGCAGAGAAGGATGGAGGTATATTCTCTTGGGTGCTGTAGGCTGGCTAGAAGAGAGTTGGGTACTTGGATTGTTGTGAGTGTTGGAGAAGCCTGTGAGAGCTTGAGTGCTCACTAGTTTTGGAAGCCAAGCAACACTCTGGAACCATCCTTGTGGATTCATAGCCCTAGATCGGGGGTGAGATTGCTGTTGAAACTTGGAACAATAATGTTTACTGTTGGGTGGAATGTCCCTGGTATGCAGCTAGTTGGTGTCTTCTTTTATAAAAGATAAGTTCTCTCTGTTATGGTTTCTTTTATTATGTATTTAATTTCTTTGCGTATCAAATTATTATGCCTGAGATTGTACCTATAATGTGCATGTTGGCTAGTTAACGTTGTGCATGGTATATCATGCATGCCTTTTATGTTGTGGTGTGAATATTGATTATTGTATGTGTGTATTTCATGCTTCTTTATTAATTAAGTGTTATCAAATTTTCCAAATCAGCCAAGATATGCATTCTTGGTGTGGCAAGCCTTCATGTGGGAGGATGGGTATGTTACAGTTTGGTAACATAGAAGAAATGTAGGGGAATTTCCTGACCTGTGGGTGGCTGGGGATGTTACAAATCGGTATCAGAGATTCTGGTTCAAACACTGGACTTTTACTGGCCAGAACAAGTGCTAATCGTGAAGATTCATTATTGCAGATTTTATCTATATATCTGTGCGAATTTGGGGAAAAACGGTGGAAGCATTTGAGTGAAATCCCCCAAATTCATGAATGGATCTGAGTTTGAATGATTTAGGATCGTCTAAGGAGTTAATGGATTCGATCTGTGGAGTTGCAGAGATGGATTCAACTTGGAAGGTAAAAAATATGAGTTTTAATGGCCATTGTAATGCTGGGAAGAGTTTGGAGAATCGACGGTCGAGATCGTGTTTGATCGTGGATTAACGACCCCGATTCATCCTTTATTTTTTATTTTTAAATTTGAATGTTGAAAAGTTTGGAGGAATCACCAAATCAACGGTTGGGATTGATTCGACAACTTGGAAAATGAGGAACATCTATGGTTCCTATTGATTTTGGTTGTTGGGGAGTTGAAGAAAACCAACGGTCAAGATCATCTTAGCCAGAACATGGACACACTTGGATCTTTCCATGTGTCATCATGTTTCATGTTTTCCAAATACCATTTGTGCCAATTATTATATGACACATGTCACCCTTTAGATAGGGCCATGTGTCCGTACCTTATTTGCTGCCACATGGAGATAGATTTCGTAGTCTAAATACTTGTCACTCTGAATGATTCAAGGCATAAGCAGTGGGGTCGAGGACTAGCGAAGTCCCGAAGGCCTAAGTCCATCTCAGACCTTGATTACAATAGAAAATTGGCGCAAGATCCCAAGGTCCAAATACTTAGTACTCTGGAGATTTTCAGTGTAGGTTACTTGGGTTGAGAACTCCCAAAGGCCGGAGTTAATATCCACCATTGATCGAGAGATGATACGTGGAGGAAGGAGAGGACCTCTGGTACTTTGGAACTCCAGGAGATCTGTGGAAATTCTCTTGGGAAAGCCTCTAAGCCTAGAGCTGCGATGGAATCCTAGCCATCGATCAAGGTAGGATATGTGGCAACAGATCCTGCCGTCTAGAGACTTGGCACTCCGGAAGAGTTGAGGGTGTGGACAATCTGGAAATACTGAAGTTCAGAGTCCCAAAATTCCTATTGACCATCGATCTCAGCCCTCGATCGATTCTCAACCACACGATCCCCGATATAGTGTTTTTTAACATAGAAAAGAGTCAGGAAGGATTTGGCCCATGGTTTCGAGCCCGATCACTAGTGATGCAGGAGCATCTCTCCATGACAGCCAACCAACCACATCAGCGCGCATGCATTCAAATGATGAAAGGGAGGCGTAGCCTCATTTAAATTTGAAATGAATGTAATTTAATGGTTTAGGCTGTTGATCCAGGAAGCCGTGCCTTTGTGCAGGCTGTAGAGTAGATCGGCCTTAAATGTGTGTAATGGCAGAGATCTAGATCCGATTATGGACTAGACAACCCGTTCAATGTAATTGAATAGGGTAGGTAGGTTGGAGGGAAGAGCTCGAAGAGCCCCCTCAGGTAAAAGAGATTTTCGTATCTCATTTGTAGTTGTAATGGTTGTAAGAGTAGAGCCAGAGAGAGCTCGAGAACACCTTGTAATTACAAGAATTTGCCATTTTAATATAAACATAGCAGTTTTTCCTGCATGCGTTCTGTGTTATATGGATGTCTGTGAGTGTCCTTTTATGCTGTAGATGTATACTGTAGTTGTGCTTTTGCAGGAGTGTGTTTGATTTTAGGTGAAGGTATTTGAGGCTTCACACCAGGAGGGTGTAATAGAACACTGTGGGTTCTAATAGCCGTGCATAGGGGTTGCACTTCTGAACACTGCAGGTTCAGACATAGACGTGTTGCGGCACAGGAACTGGAATCAACAACTCAGGAGAAGACCTCAAGGTTGTTGGATACCTTGGAGGCAAGGGTGTGTATGAGAAACACAGTTGCAGACAGAATTCTGCTGTGAATTCTGTAAAGCTCTGCCAAGTGGGCATTGAGCATATGCACAATGGTGCTGAGGAAGGAACTCTGTTATGAGTTCAGAAAGGAGAAGTCATAATCACTGAGGATTCTGAGAGCTCTGGCAGGTGGGCATTGAGCAGGTGCAAGGAGGGAACAGAGGTAGAACTTTGCTGTGAGTTCAGAAGAAACATAATCACTGAGGATTCTGAGAGCTCTGCCAGGTGGGCATTGAGCAAGTGCATTGACCAAGTGCTGAACATTTTGTGAGAAGATACTCTGCCAGGTGGGCATTTGAGGTAGTGTGTAGGAAGGCACATAAAATAAGAGAACTCTTTGAGTTCTGGAGATGGAGGAAGTATCCACTGAAGGATCTTCACTGGGTTGCTGAATACCCAGAAGCACTCAGTAAGAGGTTGCTGGAGTGAAGGACAACCAGGAGGGCGTCATATTCTACATATGTGGGAGAAGAAAGATAAAATCCCTTAGGGGTATGAGTGGTTGAGAAGCTCAGGAGGGACAGTGCTTTCACGCACAGAGTTGGGCTGCAAGGAGCGCAGAGGCTGAAGAACTCTTTGGAGAGTTCAAATTTCCCAAAGCTCAGGAGGGACAAAATTTTCATACGCATGACAAATATCAGAGTCGGAGAGCCACAAGAGAAGAGAAGAAAAGAGCACAAAGGTTGAGGCCTTTGAGAACTTGGAAATTCTCCCAAGTCTGGGACTAAGAACAGGAGCTCAGGAGGGAGAACAGTAGCTGTCGGATCGGCAAGAGAAGAAACATGGACCGTTGAAGATTTCACGTCCAGAGAGCATCAGAGGGAGCGTACGGGAATAAACGATCTTCACCGTCAGATCAGGAGAAAAATCCCATCAGCCATCAGATTTGGCGAGAAGCAAGGAGGTTACGACTAGGTTTCCAAGGTGCAAGCCCAGGAGATTGTGGATCGTCGGATGTTCACACAGAATCCCATCAGCCGTTGAATCGGGAGAATATGCGCAGAGTTTAGCCTCTGGAGGAGCGTCGAGGAGAACGAATCTGGGTCGTCATATATGGAGAAATTTCCCGTCAGCCGTCAGATTGGATAGGAGTTGCACAAGGTTTACCTTCGTGGGCAGGAGGCGGAAAATCCCGACGAGGGCGTAGCCATAGGGATAGCATTCATCGGGAAATAGGGGTTCTCGAGGACAAGAAAATCGAGACACTCCAAGACTCGAAACACCAGAGTGATCTGAACCGTCCGTTGGCGGAGACATGTGGCGGAGATCGAGCACCCGTCGGTACTTTGGCGCATCGGGATATCGACATTCCCGTGGACAGGAGATCGGGTAAGTCCACTTTGAAAACCCCGACACCAATCCGAGCCGTCCGTCTGAGGAGAGGACACGTGTCGTGTGATCATCCATTCCAAAGATCCGGACACTAGACATCGGGATATTGGCCATCGAGAAATTGGGGTTCCTGAGGTCGAAATAACTGGGACATCAAAGGTCTCGAAATCCTGGAGGAATCAGGACCATCCATCTAGAAGGGAAGCGTGGCAGCAATCGAGCACCATCGGGAAAAGTCCCGAAAGGGAGGACTCCATTTGAGCATCGGGAGTCGACAAATCGGGAGTTCTGTGAGCAAGAGATCGGGGAAATCCATAGTGAAAACCCCGATACAATCAGAGCCATCCATCTGTTGGGGCAGGTGGCAATCATCGAGAGTCATCGACATTTGGGCCATCGAGACTCACACAGATAAGTGCTTTTAGGTTTGGCATTTGGCGAAGTCCGAGGCTTAATCTGGACCGTCCGTCAGTTGGGACGCGTGTCAGAAGATTTGGAGGAGTCAGGGATCGACATTTCAGAGGTTCTGAGGAC
>SNQJ01S0021226.1:27763-62105 GCA_010110895.2 Picea sitchensis | reverse complement strand
TCCCAACTCATCACCTTGCAGGAGCCCAATCATGCTAGTACAGAAGAAAGATGGAACCTGGCGACTCTGCATTGATTACCGGGCTCTAAATAAAATCAAAGTCAGAAACCGGTACCCGATTCCCCGAATCGACGACCTCCTTGATCAACTCATGGGGGCCAAATAATTCAATAATATTGATCTGAAGTCTGGCTACCACCAGGTCCCGATAGAATAGACAGATGTATGGAAAACCTCCTTCAAGTCAAAGGAAGGCATTTTTGAATGGTTGTTCATGCCCTTTGGTTTGACAAATGCTCCAGCCACTTTCATGAGGATGATGGATGATATCTTGCAACCATTTACCAATACTTTTGTAGTGGTGTATCTGGATGAAATTCTCATTTACAACAAGACTTGGGCTGAACATTTGCAGCATATTCAGTAGGTTCTACACACCCTGTGGCAACACAAGCTATATAACAACTTGGAAAAATGCTCCTTCGGCATGGACAGGGTCCATTACTAGGACTACATAATTAACCAGCATGGCATACATGTGGATCCAGCTAAGATCCAAGTCATATATGAATGGCCAGCCCCATCCACACCCACTGAGCTTCAGAGCTTCTTGGGCCTTGCCAATTTCTACCGTAAGTTCATGTTGGGATTCTCCCATATTGCATGGGCCCTTAGCCAAATAACCAAGGGTGGTGGTAAGGCAAAATTTGTGTGGGGACGGTCCCAACAACAAGCATTCGACGATTTGAAGCAGCGCTTGTGCTTAGCCCCAGTACTTTCACTACCAGACCTGCAACATCTCTTTGAGATCGAGACAGATGCTTCAGACTATGCGGTGGGTGTCGTTCTCACTCAGCATGGCCACCCTGTGGCCTATCATAGTGAGACACTATCAGATGTTGTCCATAATTACCCTACTTACGAAAAAGAAATGTACTCCATTGTGCAAGCCTACCGCCAGTGGAGACATTACATTCTTGGGAAGGAGACAATCATCCACATTGATCATAAGTCGTTGCAGTTCATGCAGACACAAGGGAAATTGCAGAATGATCGCCATCAAAAGTGGTTCACATACTTACAACAATTCCACCTCAACATCAAGTATAAAACAAGAAGCACCAATCACGTCGTTGATTGCCTCAACAGACCGCCAGTCGCGACACTCACCACGGTGCTAGACTCCTGTGGCCATGAGACTTCTAGATGGCCCCAACTCTATGAAACAGACCCGGACTCACCACCACCTACCAAATGTTGGGTGCAAACACAGTTGTCGATAATTTCCATCTTCAGGGTGGGTTGTTGTGTCATCTTGGCCATATATGTGTTCCATCAAGCCAGCGAGCAAAGATGATTTGGGAATCCCACTACAGTCGGGTGGCAGGACACTTAGACATCGAAAAGATAGTGGCGATGCTACAAAAACATTTCTAATGGCCGAAAATTCAACAGGAGGTCAGCAAGTATATCAAGTTATGCACTGCCTGCACTATTGCCAAACCGACCACTAAGAAACAGGGCCTGTACACCCCTCTTCCTACTCCTGAAAGGCCATGGGAATATATCTCAATGGAATACACCTCCCGTCCACCAAGTGGGGAAATGACTGTGTTTTTGTGCTTGTCGAACGCTTTTCTAAGATGGCGATTCTGGTTTCCTGGAAGAAGAACATCACAACAGAGGCCAATGCCAAGCTCTTATTTGAACAAGTCTGGGTACATTTTGGAATCCCACAAACTGTTGTCTCATATCGGGACAGTCTATTTTCGAGCACATTTTGGTCGAGCCTCTGGTCACTGCTGGACACCAAGCTCACCAAATCCACAGCCTTCCACCCCCAGACAGATGGCCAAACCAAGGTCGTAAATCGGATGATTGTGCATATCCTTCACATGTATAATTCAAAGAACCCTCGCACATGGTATGAGAGCCTTCCCTATGTCCAACATATATACAATCGTGCCCTGCATATCTCAATCGACCATATCCCCTTTCAGGTGAGTTTGGGATTCCAACCATTGGGTCCCATAGATGTTGCACTTCCCCTTGCGGTCACCTCGACCGACTCATCTCCTGCTCCAACTGAAGCTAACAAAGCCACCCGGTTCATTGAGTGGATCCAACACATCTGCTAATAGGTTCAAAATATCCTACAGAAGTCCAATGACAAGTACAAGCAGCGCCATGATCAACATCGGGTGCCACATAAGTTTCAGGTGGGCGACAAAGTTTGGTTGCACTTGCAGAAAGAATGCCTTACAAGACCCCATCGGAAGATTCACCCACTCTGTTATGGTTCGTACACCATCACCAACGCTGTGGGGGATAATTCTTTTGAGGTCAACATTCCTCCTTTCCTTGGCATGCACCCAGTGTTCAACGTGGATCTCCTTCACCCTTATTTCCCACCATTATTGGACACCTCAGACGTAGCAGAGTAGCTGACACCAAAAGAGATCAACCCAAACTACATACAAAAGGAATCCAGCGATCATATTGTGGACACATGGATCAAGGGCACTCGACAGCAAAGGATCCGTCTTTATCGAGCCGTCAAAGCAGGGTCGCTCTTGCACCAAGGCAAATGGCTCACCCGGGCCAAATTTAGCGGAAATTTATTCATATGATGGGGGAACTCAACACAATGGAGACCATTTATTCCTAAGGAGGGAGGATTTATCTAGGTGGATATCAGTTTCCACCCACATCTTCCAACTGGCTCAAAACACTTTTCTAACAATTTTGGCAATTTACTATTTTTAGCAGTTTTAACTTCTGGGGCCATTTTGAGGGCCTAAATGAAGTTTTTTCATGATAGAGATTCTCAATGATATCCCAAGGCATGTTTGATCCCCCAAAATTAATATCCTCTAAAATACCTTTCCAACGGTCTATCATACGCCTAAAATGGAGATCGTATGCAAAAGTTACGACCCCGGGAAGTTGATGTACTAACTTACCCAAACGGGGCCCACCTGACTTTTGGCACTTCATCTCCTAGGGTTAGGTTTTTTGATGTCTAGGGTTTTGGTCATTCTTGTTTATTGTAAAAAGGCCTTCAGAGCCTCAATGTAATCATCTTCTTGTGAATGAGCGCAGTTGTCACATCTCTTCTCAGAGATAAGCCGCCACCATTCCAGCAAGCTTGTTTCCGCTGCATTTTACAGTTTCAGTTTATTTCTTTATTGAATAGAAAGCCAGTTTTACTGTATCTCTGTTATTTTTTGTTAAGAACTTGTTAATAATCTATAGTCATTTCGTTCTTCTCATAAAATCTGGATCACTTATTCTCCTCTCCTAGGGTTCTAAAAAAGTAATATCAAAACCTTCAATATGAAGTAAAATTAACCACAAATATTCAATGCTTGAAATAAAATTGTAAATTTTACTTACTTGGCCAAGAATAATCTAGCATAAAACCATACTTGTAGAAAATTCCACCATAAATGAGCCAGGAAGCATATAAACATGCTCTCCAAGAGATAGTGCACCAAGTTAAAGAGCCAATAATTCCACTAGGAAAAACAATTAAGTCATGTTCACCTAATTTTTTCACTTTAATTGTCAACACAAAATTATAAGAGGATTGACCCCCTCAATCATCCTTTAATTTTACAAAATAAATTTATTTTTCATAAAGTGAAATCCTAAAGGGTGATGCCATCCCTCTTTAGGGTGACATTGAGCTCCAAGAAGGTGACGTTGAGGCTTCTTATTGGAATTGTGGGCCTCCAAAGGTCAATGATCATGCCACATATGCCAAAGTATCACATCATATCCCTCTTCCACTAATGTGTCACCATCAAACCCTAGTCCTCTCCATTGTGACGTCATGGGATAAGTGGGTGACATCCAAGCCTCCAAAGGCTAGCATCCATGTGGAAAGAGGTGGGAGCTCATCTCTTAGCCATGCCAGAGTGTCTCCAAAGGAAATGACCTCCTCCTTCAAGGTACAAATGATCATAACAAGGATTCCCCAGACGTGGGGTCTAGCACCCATCCTTGGGCTCCAAATCCCTCATGAAGGTGCAAGAACAGTCATCTCCTCATGTATACTTGTCCACAGGGAAAGGTATTGTAGAGAGAAACAAATGTGCCCTCCAAGGGTTCATAGGTCACAAGAATAATTCCAAGTAAGCCACATCTAATAATGGAACCACCCAAACATGTGCATCAAACCCCACCTTTCAAACTAAACAAATTCTCAAAGAGCTTATAGAATTTGTCAAATTTAGGTATGGGAGGCATGTCAAGGCATCCTATTGGGTTAGTAAATCCCAAATTCAAAGGTATTTTCCAAGGGAAACATATACAAGTCATGTGTGAGTATGAGGTGGAGTGGGTTAAGACTTATGGGTATGGGGTTTCATGACATACAAGGGCTTGTATTGTCTCATTTATGGGTGCCTTTGTTGAGGGCTAGCCACATCCTTTTCCTCTTTTTGTTTTTAAAGCCCATTTTTTCAAGCCCTTTATTAGCCATTTATTTTTCATGTGTTTCAAAGTTGAATATAGTAAGGGGAAATAAAAGGAAATCCATAGCCCACATATGCTCTACCTTGGTTTGCATGATTTTCCAAGTTGAAGAAAATAAGGGGCACTAAAAGGAAATGCATAGCCCACATACGATGTACCTTGGTTTCCATGATTGATTAGTTAGTTATTTATTTTATGGGTTCCACATTTTTTGAGAAGTGTTTCATTGTTCTCGGGATCCTAGGGTGAGATTTTAATGCATGATGTTTTTTCTAGGGTACCTCCAAGACTAATGTCCCCTTCTTCCCATGAAATAAGGTAAATGATCTTCTTGGGTCAATAAGCTCAAAAACCCAAAATATGAGGAGACAAAATGGAAGAAGTATGGAAAGTGATAAGTATGATCATGAATGGTATGATGAATCTTCAAGGAACCCCCTAGCAGCACCCCATTCCTGAGGGTGACCAACTTACTAGGATGTGATGACACCCACCAAGATTAAATAAGGCAAAAGGTATAATTTCAAGAAAACATTATGTAATCAAGAAAGGATTCTTTACAACTTATTCAAATGCTTCAACTATTAGAGTGACACTTACCATGAAACCATAATTATTACCTCATGAAGCAAGACATGTTGTCTTCTGGGGCCAGGTCAGTGTGATGCATGTTTCTCTGTTGTTGGTGATGACCGATGTTGAAAGGCAATATAGGAGGGGCCCTGCGGGGCTCTACTAGTCAATATGGCCCTTGACACTCCATGTTTTCTACATGTGGGCCTCGAAACATGATTTCCTTAGTTACCCCTAGGCTAGGGGGTGTAACATCAGGATCCTACTTGGGGACATGTGCTCACCATAGAGTGCATGATAACCTCGGCATATCTAGTGTGACATGTGCCTACACACTCAATAAAAATTGTCAAAGCATCAAGGGTGGTGCTATCACCACTTATTCTTATGAAAAAATTCCAACTATCAAAAATCCAAAGCAAATGTTGAAAATAAAATTTTCCAATATTTTTAATCTAACATATCAATATGATCATGTAAAACAAACAAATATGACATAACAATGATGCAATATGAAAGAAGAGAATATGTGAATGACAAGCATGTACTCAATTTCAATCAAGATGAAATATATACTATCATGATATGCAAGATGCAACATATATATATATATATATATATATTGATTGATTGTGGAGCCTGATTATCTTCATGATTCATACGTCTTTGTTTTCAATCGTTTTTATACCCCATGAAGTCTCTACACCCCATAATACTATACACCCCTGCATGTGGGGGAGTTGCAGGGGGGGATTTCCCCCCTGTAAGGTCTGGGAGAAAGAGGGCCCCCGAAGGAAAAATTTCCTTGTAAATGTATATTTTAATTTCATAGTAAATATGGACCGTTCATTATAAGGTCGCAGATATGACAATAGAAGTTATGTTAGGGTGTTTTCCCTAGAAGGCAACCCTCTTTTATGAGGGAATTGTATTGAGGTTATGTATCATTGTGAATATTATATTCTGAGAGAGGAGAATGTGAGAGAAAGAAGAGGAAGTTACAGTGGGTGCGTTGTAGGTTGTATCCCTTCATTTACTGAATAATAATAAAGGAAGGACCTAACAATTTCTCTAGTGGACTTAGCCCACACTAGGTGAACCACGTATATTTGTGTCTCTATTGTATTGTGTATCTTCTGTGTTTTTATTTCCACATTTTTTTTATTTTATTGTTCCACAATTTTTTTTTTATAACAACTAGTATAAGAGCGAAAGGTAACTCGTAAAAAAATGGGGTTCCTAATTCGAGGGGGATAAATGGAGGACTATGGAAAGTTTAGGGTCGATAAATTTAACGGCCAAAACTACCAGTTATGGAAGATGCAAATGGAATATTATTTATATCAGAAGGATATATTCCTACCATTGAGTGGAATAGCAAAGAAGTCGATGGAAATGAAGGATGAAGAATGGGAGGTTCTTGATAGAAAGGCACTAGGAACGATACGACTGAGCCTGGTAGCGTAGGTGTCTTTCAATATTTCGAAAGAAAAGACAACGAAGGATATGATGGATGCATTGGCTAAACTGTATGAAAAACCCTCGGTGTCCAATAAGGTATTTCTAATGAAGAGATTACTTAATATGAAGATGTCAGAAGGTGGGTCTATTGCAGATCATTTAAATGAATTTAATATGGTTACTAATCAGCTAAGTTCTGTAAAAGTGGACTTTGATGATGAGTTCAGGGATCTTCTAATATTGTACTCATTTCCAAAAAGTTAGAATGGCTTGGTCATGGTTGTAAGTAACTCTGTCTCTGGTTCAAACACTTTAAAATTTGATGATTTTGTTGATGTTATCCTTAGTGAGGAAATGCGATGAAAAAACACATGTGAGACATCAGGTAATGCGTTAAACATGGAAGACAAAAGGATAGAGGAAAGGGATCATAAAAAAATGAGAATTCTAGGAAGGGAAGATCCAAATCCATACTGGGAAAGATAGAGTGTTGGAATTGTGGGAAGAAAGGACATCTGAAGAAATACTGCAGAGCTCCAAAGAAACAAAGAGATGGACAACATGAAAAAAATCAGGAAGCAAATGTAACAAGTGATGTGTTATAAGATGCTTTGATTTTTTTATGTAAATAATATTTTTGAGTCTTGGGTAGTAGATTCAAGGGCTTCATTCCATGCCACACCCATATGAAATATTTTCTAGATTGTGTTCAAGGTGATTTTGGACAGGTTCATTTGGGTGATGATGCACCATGCAAAATTGTTGGAATGGGAAAGGTAAAAATAAAGAAAAGGAATGGAAATCAATGGTTGTTGAAAGAGGTAAGACATGTTCTAGATCTAAGGAAAAATCTAATTTCAAAAGGGAAGTTGGAAAGTGAAGGTTGTATATCTATATTTACAAATAAGGCGTGGAAGGTCACCAAAGGATCATTGGTGATAGAAAAAGGAGAGAATGTAGGTACACTATATTTGTGTACTAGTAATACTAATTATTCTAACTCTTTAGCTTCTATAGTAGTGGATACAACAATGTGGCATCATAGGCTTGGACACATGAGTGAGACGGGGATGCATATACTTCACAAAATAAATTTGTTGCCAAATATTAAACAAATTGATTTGGATTTCTGTGAGCATTGTGCTTATGGTAAACATAGGAGAGTCATATTTCTCAGATTCGAAAAAGAAAAGAAAAGTGAAAGGTTAGATCGTGTGCATATAGATGTATGGGGACCAACTTAGGTATCATCTCTTGGTGTCTCTCATTATTATGTTACGTTTATTGATGGTGCAACTAGAAAAACTTGGGTTTATTGCATTCGACAAAAATCTGATGTTTTTTATAATTTTAAGAAATGGAAAGATTTGGTTGAGAATGACACAGGAAAAAGGTTGAAGTGTCTCAGATCAGACAATGGAGGTGAATATTGCAGCAAGGAATTTGATGGTTACTGTTCATACCATGGGATTCGTAGAGAGAAAATAGTTCCAAGAACACCACAAGAAAATGGTGTGATAGAAAGGATGAACAGGACAATCATGGAGCGTGTATGGAGTATGAGATTGCATGTTGGTTTGCCCTTACATTTATGGGCAGATTATGTAGATATTGTTGTTTACTTAATAAACAAAGGACCTTCAAGCTCTTTGGATGGTGGAATTTCAGAGGAGGCATGAGAAGGTAAAAATATAAACTATTATTTTTTGAATACTTTTAGTTTTGAAGAATTTGTCCATGTCGATAAAGAAAATAGAACAAATCCTGAGGAAAAATCCAAGAAGTGTACCTTTATTGGATACAGTGTTAATGATTTTGGTTATTGCTTATGGTATTATGAAAATCACAAAATAATTAGGAGTAGAGATGTCATATTCAATGAGAAGGTCATATACAAATATCAGTTGCAGGGAAAGAAATAGGAAAAAAAAAAATCAGAATACACAATGCTTGATGAGATCACTGAAAAAGAAATTCCAAAGGTACCAGAAAATCAAAATGTACAAAAATCGGTAACTCGAACTCCTGCAAGTGTTGTTATAAGATCTACCAAGTTAATTAGATTCCATAAATGATACTCTACTTCATTGTATTGTTTATTGTTGATTGATTATGGTGAACTAGAATGTTATGGAGAGGCAATGCAGGTAGACACTAAAAATAAGTGGGAGCAAGGCATGAAAGAGAAAATGGTAAATAACCAGACTTGGGACTTGGATTAGTTGCCTGCAAGAAAAAGAGCATTGCAGAATAAATGGGTTTACAAGTTGAAGGGAAAATGTGGTACAAGCCTAGACTTGTTGTAAATGGGTTTTCACAAAAGAAAGGTATAGATTTTGATGAAATGTTTTCTCTTGTTGTTAAAATGAATTCAATTAGGACTATTTTAAGTCTTTTGGAAGTAGAAGATTTACATATTGAACAGTTATATGTAAAAACAACTTTTCTCCATGGGGATTTGAAGGAAGAGATTTATATGAAACAACCACAGGGGTATGAGGTCAAAGGGAAGGAAAATTTGGTATGCAGTTTGAAGAAGAGATTGTATGGCCTAAAGAAAGCATCAAGGCAATGGTATTTGAATTTTGATAGGTTTATGATAGAACAAAGTTATAGTAGATGTCATTCTGATCACTATGTTTATTTTAAAAGGCTAGAAAATGGAGGCTATATTATCTTGCTATTGTATGTAGATGACATGCTTTTTGTAGGGTCTAATATGTAGGATATAATTGTGCTCAGGAAGAAATTAGATAATTCATTTGCGATGAAGGATTTGGGTGTTGCAAAGAAAATCCTTGGTATGAGAATAATAAGAGATAGGAAAAATCGCAATTTGACATTGTCTGAGGGTGAGTACATAGAGAAGGTGTTGGAGAGGTTTAGAATGCAGAATGCAAATCCAGTTAGTACACCTTTGGATAGCCATTTAAAATCAACCAAAGAAATGTTCCCCAAGATAGGGATGAGATAAAATACATGTCCAGGGTCCCTTATTCATCATCAGTTGGAAACTTGATGTATGCGATGGTTTGCACAAGAACAAATATTACACATGCAGTGGGAGTTGTGAGCAGGTATATGAAAAATCTAGTTAAAGAACATTGGGAGGAAATAAAATGGATTCTCGGGTATTTGAGAGGCACTTCTAATCATGCATTATGTTTTAGATGTTCAGTCACTATTCTATAGGGATATGTTGATTCAGATATGGAAGGTGATAAAGATAGAAGGAGGAGCACCATAGGGTATGTTTTTACTATAGGTAGAACAACAGTAAGTTGGATTTCAAAACTGCAAAAGGTATAACAACAGAAGCAAAGAATGTTGCTGCTACAGAGGCTAGTAAAGAAATGATTTGGTTACAGAGGTTTAGGGAGGAATTGGGAAAGAAGAAGGAGAATAAAAGGTTGTATTGTGACAGTGAGAGTGTCATTCATCTTGAAAATAACTCAGCCTTCCATTCAAATACTTAGAATATACATCTTAGGTATCATTTCATACAATCCATATTGGAAGATGGACATTTGAAGTTGGAAAAGATACATACTAGCTAGAATCTTGCAGACATGTTAATAAAGGGAATAACCAAGGAAAAACTGAGTTCCTGCTCAGTTTCAGTTGGTCTTCAATCATGAAGGTGATGATGAGAAATTTTCCAGGTCCAAGAAGGATCATAGTCCAACAGATACAACAATGGTGGAGTTGTTGAGATCAGTCTTTAAGTGAGAGATTATTAGTTGTGGAGCCTGATTATCTTGTTGATTCAGAGGTCTTTGTTTTAAGTTGTGTTTATACCCCATGAATTTTTTACACCCTGGAATAATACACACCCCTCCACGCGGGGGGGCTGCAGGGGGGGATTTCCCCCCTGTGGAGTCTAGGGGAAAGCGGGCTCCCAGTGGGGGTTTATGGGTGAAGCCCCCGAGGGAAAAATTGCCTTGTAAATGTATATTGTAATTTCATAATAAATTTTAACTGTTCATTATAAGGTTGCAGATCTAATGGTATAAGTTGTGTTAAGGTTTTTTTCCCTAGAAGGAAACCCTCTTTTATGAGGGAATTTTATTGCGGATATATATCATTGCGAATATTATATTCTGAGAGAGGACACTATGAGAGAAATAAGAGGAAGTTGCAGCGGGTGTGTTGTAGGTTTTATCCCTTCATTTGATGGATAATAATAAAGGAAGGACCTGAAAATTTCTATGGTGGACATAGCCCACACTGGGTGAACCATGTATATCTGTGTCGCTATTGTATTGTGTATCTTATGTGTTTTATTTATGCATTTATTTTATTTTATTATTCCATGATCCTGTTTTTCTAACAATATAATGCAATGCAAGATGAAAATGCCTACCCTAACCTACCTACCCAATCTAGGTTAGTCTCAATGATAGGTATAATCATATAACTAGTAAACTAGTACAACCATGCTAGCATTGTATCACAACACCTACCCTTGTTCTTCATCATGAACAAAACAAAGATAATTCAAGAATAAAAAAGTGATGATATAGAACATGTATTATATCATAAATAATCATAAAATATAACCCGTGGAGGTGGGAGAGAGGGATAGAATCATGTGATAAGGCATCACCACAACCCTACCCCCTACACCCTAATACAAGGCCAAGAAAATCATACAAAGGCAGATCCTGACCCTTAACTACAAGGCTATCAACATAAGGTTGAGAAGACGGGATAATAAGGAACCTACAAAAAATTTTGTGGTTGTATATGGGAAAAGAGGGTGGAAGGTAAGGGATGAAATCAGACCTAGAGAAAAAATTTCACTCCCAACCAAAGGATTGTTTATTTTGTGTGTGAAACTATAAAGGCCTACAACAATCCAAAGGTTGAAAGATACTCCATCTAACGGGTAGGTGACCATCATGAAATGAACCCCCAACCTTATCTATAGTAGAAAGGAAAGATGAAAGTAGAGGAGGTTGGTAATTCTTGTCACAAAAACCCCTCTCTAGGAAAACCATGTCCTCACCCTAGTCAAAATTAAATCATAATGGTGATTGAAAATTCTCTTCGTAGAATAAATCCAAGTGCTCAAAATAATAAATATCAAACTCCTCAGGGCATGACTGGAAATCACCATGAGAATTATGCAAAAGGTAAACGCTAAGTGGTTGGAAAAAATTTGTAATCATGTCATATTCACATTGCCAAACATCTGAATCAGTAGTAATCACAGATGGTTGTTGTAAAGGAAATAATTGAAAATGAACTTTAATGTCGTAAATGGGATCTCCATCATGACAAGTTGATGTAGGAGCATCGCCATCAGCATTAAATATTCCAGGTGGAAAACAACGCAACACCATTGCATGCATTTCAAATCAGCTTTGATCCCAAGGAGGGCATGTTTGTTTTGATATTTTGAAAACATTGTATTAAATGTATTTTATTATTTTGAGGCAAGAGCCATCACCTAAGGCCACCGAAGTGTAATCACCTTAAATATCAGATAAGATTTGTACAGATGCTGAGAATTAGCTTGAATTTGATTGTAATGGTCATTTATTGTCATAAGGCCTTAGTAGATAGGTGTCTTAAGTTCTAATAGGACAGCATTGGAGTAGTTGATAGGAAGGCTCGAGAAACCCCTCGTTGTATAAATATATGCATTTTTTTCCCAAATGAGGTTGCTAAATGTTATGGTAGAGGTTGCTAAATATTATTATAATTGTTGAGAGAGTTGTTGAAGCTTAGGAAGAATTACAGATATTTGTAGGAGTCGATGTACATATTTCACTAAATGAATACAAGCAGAGAGGTTTGATTCCATATGTACGGTGTTGTGTTCATCTGATTTATTTGAGTACATGTGATGTTTCTTTATGTTCTATGTTTTTTAATTCACTGAATGCATGTGATATTTATTTTTGTCTTTTTGCTTATATGTCTTTCGTGTATAGACATGCTTTTTATGGTTAACTGTGGAAGTATTTGATGCTTTTGTAAGTTTCATTTGTCTCTTCTGAGATTCTTGGTGCAAGGAGTGCATAGTGCTTGCAAGGAGTGTGTAGTCCAAGCCGAGACATATTCAGAAGCTCAGGAGAGGTAACGTGAATTTACAGTGGAAGTGTCGAGAGTGCACGGTTTCTCAGTGAAGAGAAAAGGTTTGAGAAGACCTGTGCAATGAGTGCATCGGGCCAACACTTACTTTAAATTGTTGAAGAATTTATAGAGATGCAAGGAGTGAACCCAAGGTCCATAAACCTTGAATGAACAAAGCTCAGGAGTGATAGCGAGACCAAGAGTTTCACAGAAGAGACTTAGAAATATTCTAAGTCGAAGGTTTTAAATTTCTAAGAGAATCGCGTAGGAGGGCACCAGAGATTTTGTTTACCTCGGATAGTAAATCTCAAGAAGGTTAGCGACCAAAATCCATTGAAAGGGAATGATTTTTACCCTTTGAAAGTTGAAGGGTTGATATATGTTCGGGAGGATCTAGGAGTATTCACCATCGTCGAATCTGGTGGAGTAGCACAGGGTTTACCCCTGTGATTGCAACACAATTCCAATTTCGGGTAAGGTACAGGATTAACGCAAAGGATAAGTATCAAGAACCAAATATCTACGGTCAAAATATATTAAGGAGTTTTTAGGAGAGAGGATAGTCATTGGATCTAGGAAAATTGTGTGAGGGATAACCTTTGGAACCCTTCGACATTTCGTTGCTCCCGAGAATTAGAAGAATAAGGAAGTCAGGACCGTCGAAGTTTTGAAGGGAGGATTAAATCATAACTGTCCATCTCAAAGGATATGTGGCAATAGATCCAGAGGTCCAGAGAACCTATACTCCGGAGGGAAGAAACCAAGGGTCTCCAAGAGCAAGGACCTCTGAAGTCCCAGAGGCCTAGACTCAATCATGGTCGTCAAATTCAAGTGACATGTGGTGATAGATAAAGCCCTTCATGAATTCATCATTCATAAGGATAGCAGACTGGAGTAGAAAGGACTCCCAAAGACCGGAGTCCCAGAGTCCATCAAGACCGTCAATTGTAACGACATGTGTCACCGGATCAAAGGGTTCAGGAGATATATGGTTTGGAGGATTTGTAGTGCGTGGAGTGTCAAGGGACTCGGAGACCCAAAAGACGAATCTTTTTCAGTCGTTGATCTAATTGAAGGATTGGAGTCGTTGATCCTTCTGGCGATTGGAAGCTTCGTAGATCCATTGTTCAGAAGGAATGTGGGGTTGGTTTGTTGAGGACTCTGGAAGTGTGGGAGCTCCGAAGTCTTGAATTGGGCGGAGAAAAAGGGATAATCCCATGGTTTTGAGCCCAAGGTCACGTGGACCTATCCCCTAACTAGAGAATCCCTTCAAAGGTCAATTTTGACCTGAAAAGAAGGAAAAGGCATGTGGAAACCAAATTAGAAGGTTTAGTGGGAACCTGTGAGTTGATCCATCTCCTAAAGTTTAAGATCCTTAGACCGAGAGGTCAGTGGATGCCAGGTGAGGGTGGGGGGTATGCATCAACTGGTATCAGAGCCATAATTAATTTCTATGAAGGAAATTTGGAACCATGTTGCCAAGAAGATGGAGGGACAGACCTGTAGCAAATCCAACCATGGAGGAAGAAATGAGGCAACTCCGTGAAAGATTAGATGCCATGGAGACAACACAGAGAAGAGAACCTGATGTTGGTGATGTTAGTGAAGATGAGAGTGAATATATGGAAGTTGAAGGAGTTGCAGGAGAAGACACTACAGAGGAACGCTTGCTGAAATTTGTTGCAAGAATGGGAGCTAGAGAAAAAATGGAAATCCCAATGTATGAAGGAAACTTGGATGTTGAAGAGTTGTTGGATTGGATAAGAGCCCTAGACAAGTAATTTGATTATGAAGACATCGAATATGAAAATAAGGTGAAGCATGTTGTTACCAAAATAAAGGGACATGCAGCGATATGGTGGGACGAACTGCAGGCTGACAGAAGGAGCAAAGGAAAGAAAAAGATAAAAAAAAATGGGATAAGATGGTAGCTAAATTAAAAGCTAAGTTCATACCCAAATAATATCATATCAATCTGTTCAGAAGATTGCAGAACTTGAGACAGAAGGTTTTTTCAGTGAAGGAATACACTGAGGAGTTTTGCAGGTTAAACATTATAGAGGGGCATAGAGAGAGTGATGAGGAAAATGTTGGCAGGTATATTAATGGCTTGAGATATGAAATCCAAGAGGAAATCAGCATGATGACCATGAGAATGGTGGAATATTCTTATCAATCAACACTGAAGGAAGAGGAGAAGTTGGAAAGGAAACAAATCCAACGAAATAGAGGAAATATTCCAAGCAGAGATAGGGGAAATGACAGAGAGAAGTTCCAGAAACCCAAACCTGAAGCAGGCAAGTCTCACTGTCATACAAAAAGAGGAGGAAGTTCAAGAGGTGGACAACATGGTGGACAGGGATGATTTTAAGCATGGAAATTTATTTTAAAATGTAGAAACCTTGGCAAATATTACTAATCCCTTATATGCCAACTATAAAATGTTTGGCGGTATTTTTTTTTAAATATTCAAATTTATAAGTATTTTTATATAGTTTGTATAATTTTTTGGTGATTTTTAATGTAAAATAATTTTATCCTATAGAATTTGAGCGAATCATTTTTAGAATAGCGAACATGTTTTTGGGAAAAACCATGGAAAATTAGCCCATGAGCGAAATTTAGCCCCTAAAATCATCCCTGAATTGGTGGAAGAAACTATTTTTCTCGAGGAAGATGAAGAAGTAGAGGAGGAGAAGTGAGATGTTATGCTTGTGGAAAGACAAGTCATATGTCTTGGGAATGTCCTGAGAGGAAAAATAAAGAAGGAAGTCGAGAAGCTCACATTTCTGAAGCTCAAAGGAAGAATGTTGAGGCAGAAGAAGTAGAATATGGGAAATCCCTCATGATGAGGAAAATTCTCTTAAACCCTGAGAAGGAGGTGGAGAGATCAGTCTAAAGGAACAATATGTTCAGGACTGGATGCAAGACCAAGGACAGGGTATGCAAGGTGATCATAAACAGTGGGAGCATTGATAATTTGGTATCCATAGAAATGGTGGAGAAGCTGGAGTTGGAGACAACTACACATCCAAATCTGTACAAGGTATCATGGTTGCAGAAGGGACACCGATTCATGGTAAGTCGATAATGTAATGTTGAATTTAAGATAGGAGGTTATAAAGATGAAATTTTATGTGATTTAATACCCATGGATGTTTTTCATGTTCGATTGGGAAGACCATGGCAATTTGACATAAATGTCATACATGATGGGAGAAAAAATACTCCCACCCTTTAGAAGAACGACTGTGCACATATGTTGATGTCGATGGAGGATAAAAAATTAAAGGAATAATCTAGACCAAGCATACTTCTCATGAGTGGGAAGGAACTCTTGAATGAAGTCAAGAATGAATAGAAGATGCAGTTTGTTGTGGTGAGAAAACCTAGAGTCATCCTTACAAATACTTCTGTGGATGATCTACCTATAGAGATTCATGAATTGTTGGATAATTTTTCTAATATTGTGGTGGATGAGTTACCTCGATATTTGCCACCCATTATGAGTATTAGTCATCACATTGACCTTATTCCAGGAGAAAGTTTTCCAAACAAAGTAGCATATAGGTTGACACCTCAAGAAAATGAAGAGGTCAAGAATCATGTCCAATATTTGTTTGATAAGGGTTTGGTCAAAGAAAGTTTGAGTCCATGCACAGTACCAATTGTGTTGAGTCCAAATAAAGATGGAGGATGGAGAATGTGCACAAATTAGAGAGCCATCAACAATATTACCATCATGTATAGATTCCCTTTACCCAGAATGGATGATTTGATGGATTGCTTGAGTGGAGCAAATTATTTTTCCAATATAGACTTGAAGAGTGAATATAATCAGATAAGAATGAGAGAAGGATATGAATGGAAGACATCATTCAAGACAAATGAAGGGTTGTATGAATGGTTGGTTATGCCATTTGGATTAACAAATTATCCAACCACATTCATGATAATGATGAATGAAGTACTCAAAGACTTCATAGGTAAGTTTGTAATTGTGTGTTTGGATAATATCCTAGTCGTCAGTAAAACTAAAGAATAACACTTAAGACACTTGACATTAGTGATGAGGAGGTTGCAACAGGAGAAACTATTGATAAATATGAAGAAATGTTCTTTCATGAAGAGATAAATCATATACTTGGGTTTTGTGATCTCTTCAAATGAGTTGAATATGGATCCAGAGAAGGTGAGGGCAATCAAAGAATGGCCTTCTCCAAGAAGCATATTTGAGATAAGAAGCTTCCACAGATTAGCAAGTTTTTATAGGAAATTCATTAGGAATTTCAATGGCATTTTTGCACCTATGATGGAAACCATAAAGAAAAAGAACAAGTCTTTTAATTGGACAAAGGAAGATGAAAAAAGATTCATAGTATTGAAGGAGAAGATAACAAAAAATCCTATTTCATTTTTACTAGATTTCAAGAAAATATTTCAAGTGAGGTGTGATGCTAGTGGAGTAGCTATCGGTGCAGTATTGAGCCAAGACAATAAGTATGTTGCTTATTTCAGTGAGAAGATGAATGCCACTAAGAGAAAGTATTCTACATATGATAAAGAGTTTTATGTTGTAATACAAGCTCTAAAAAAGTGGAGGCACTATCTCATTCCAAAGGAGTTTGTCTTGTACAATGATAATCATGTTTTACAATTCATAATCAGACAGGAGAAGTTAAACCAAAGGCATGCTAAATGGGTAGAATTCATGCAGAATTTTACTTTTCTTATCAAGCACATTAGTGGTAGCGCTAAAAAAGGTGTTGATGCTTTGAGTAGGAGATGTTTGATTATGCAGGAATTTCAGGTGGAGATCTTAGTGTTTGAATACCTTAAGGAAATGTATCGTGAAGATCCATATTTTAAATAGGCTTATGAATCATGTGAGAACCCTTTTCTAAGGGATAGAATTTAGTGTATAGAGTATCTAATTCAGGATGGATTGTTCTTCAAAGGAAGCCAACTTTTTATTCCAAGATGATCAATGAGAGAAAACTTGTTGAAAGAAAAACACAGTGTAGGATTGGCTAGACATTTCGGCCATGAAAAGACTTATGAATAGTTGAGTTCTTCATACCATTGGCCAGGTATGAGATCTGATGTGAAGAATTTTGTAGACATATGTAGATTTTTCCAGTATGCAAAAGGGAAGCAATAGAACATTGGTCTGTATCATCCATTGCATATTCCAGACAGGTCATGGAATGCAATAAGTATGGATTTTGTGTTGGGATTTCCAATAACCCAAAGGGGGAGTGATTCCATATTTTTTGTGGTTGACATATTTTCAAATATGGGACATTTCATACCATGCCAGAAAACCAATGATGCTACTCACATAGAAAAATTATTTTTCAAGGAAATTGTGAGGTTGCATGGCTTGCCCAGAAGTATAGTTTCAGATAGAGATACCAAGTTTGTGGGACACTTTTGGAGAACCCTATGGAAAAGGCTGGGGAACAATTTGTCTTTTAGTTCAACATATCACCCTCAGACAGATGGATAGACTGAGGTGGAAAATCGAAGCTTAGGGAATTTGTTGAGGAGTTTGGTCAATGAATATCAAAACAAGTGGGATTAGATTCTTCCTCAAGCAGAGTTTGTTTATAATGATTCTCCAAACATAATCACTGGAAAAATCCCATTTCAAATAGTTTATGGAATGCATCCGAGAGTAATTTCACAGTTAAGTGATTTGAAACATGATGAGTTCATATGTGCAGGAACAGAAGACTTTGCTACAAAGATGTAGAAGATTCATGATCAGATAAAGGGACAGTTGCAGGACAGCAGTCAAAAGTATAAAATCCAATATGATCAAAGAAGAAGAGAGGTTCAATTAGAAGTCAGATATCTAATTCTGGCACACCTGAGGAAGGAAAGGTTCCCAACGGGAACATATAATAAACTGAAGATGAAGAAAATAGGACCATGCAAGATTCTCAGAAAAGTTGATGTTAATGCTTATGAGAATGAATTGTCATATGATGTGAGAATATCACCCATATTCAATGTTGCAAACATGTACCCTTACGGGATGGATGACATAGGAGGATCATATGATCAAAAAGAGATTCAGTGGGAAAAACAAATTCCTACAGAAGAAAATCCACAAATAGAGAAGATCATATATCAAAGGATTGGTAAGAAGACCAGGTGAAAAACTTATTTTTAGTACCTGGTGAAATGGAAAGGTCACCCAGCAGAGGATGCTAGTTGGGTTAATGAATATGATATTCAGAAGCATGGAAGAACAGTGCAGGAGCTCATGGATAGTAGTCCGTGAATTTTTGGCCAAAGGAGTATGATGCAGGAGCATCGCCATCATCATTAAAGAGGCCAGGCGGAAGAAAAGACAACACCAGTGCGTGCATTTCAAATCATCTTTGATCCCAAGGAGGGTGCATTTGTTTTGATATTTTGGAAAAATTGTATTAAAGGTCTTTTATTGTTTTGAGGAAAGAGCCATCACCTAAGGCCACCGAATTGTAATCACCTTAAATATCAGATAATATTTGTATAGATGTTGAGCATTAGCTCGGATCTTATTGTAATGGCCATTTATTGTCATGAGGCCTTAGTAGATAGGTGTCTTAAGTTATGATAGGACAACATTGAAGTATTCGATAGGAAGGATCGATAATCCCCTTAATGTATAAAGATATGTATTGTTTTCCCAAATGACGTTGTTGAATGTTATGGTAGAGGTTGCTAAATATTATTATTGTTGCTGAGAGAGTTGTTGAAGCTTAGGAAGAATTACAGAGAGCTGTAGGAGTCCATGTACATATTTTACTGAATGAATACAAGAAGAAAGGTTTGATTCCATATGTATGGTGTTGTGTTCATCTGAGTTATATGAGTACATGTGATGTTTCTTTATGTTCTCTATTTTTTAATTCACTCAATGCATGTTATATTTTTTTTTTCTTTCTTCTTATATATCTTTTGTGTATATACATGCTTTTTATGGTTCAGTGTGGAAGTCTTTGATGCTTCTGTAAGTTTAATTTGTTTCTCTTCTGAGATTCTTGTTGAAAGGAGTGCATAGTTCCCACAAGGAGTGTGTAGGCCGAGTTGAGACAGACTCAGAAGCTCAGGAGAGGTAACGTGAATTTACAGTGGAAGTGCAGAGAGTGCATAGTTTCTTAGTGAAGAGAAAATGTTTGAGAAGAGCCTTGCGAGGAGTGCATCGGGCCAACACTTACTTTAAAGTGTTTAAGAAGTTACAGAGATGCAAGGAGTGCGCACAAGATCCATAAACCTTGAAGTAAGAAATCTCATGAGTGATAGGGAGACTGAGAGTTTCGTAGAAGAGACTTAGAAATATTCTAAGTTGAATGTTTTAAATTTCTAAGAGAAGCGTGCAGGAGGGCGCCAGAGATTTTTTTTATCTTGGATAGTAAATCTCAAGAAGGGTAGCGGACGAAATCCCTTGAAAGGGAAGGACTTTTACCCTTTGAAAGATGAAGGGTTGAGATCTTGTAACATCCCCAGCCACCCATAGGTCGGGGCATGCTACCTTCAAGCCCACCCTTGGACTTTTTACTCTTACCGATACCTTCTTTAATTAATAAGAACGCATAAGATACAAGATTTAGCGACATGCACATCAATATCCAACAAGCATGCATAATATAAGATTCAGTTCAATGATAATTAAAATACACAGTGGTATACATTCATACACAGATAATAATATCACAACAGAGAGCACTTATCTTTATAAAAAGGCAACACCAACTGGCTGCAGACCAAGGATGTTCCACCCAAGCATAGACATCGTTGCTCCAAATCTCAACAGCAATGTCACCCTCGAGCTAGGGATATGAATCCACAAGGATGGTTCCAAAGTGTGCTTGGGTTCCCAAACCAATCATGTCTCAAGCTCTCACAAGTTTCCCAGCACCCACAACAATCCAATTACCCAGCTCTCTTCTACCCAGCCTGTAACACCCGAGAGAATGGATCTCCACCTTTCTTTGCCACGCAGTCCCTCAAGTAGTCCTTCTCCTTTTATCCAGGGCCTCCAGCACATCTGGTCCAGAATATCAATGTTGGAACTCTCAGGACTCGCAGTTTTGAGAAAAACAGGGCACAGGCCAACGCATCTTAGAAATCCAGGGCCCAAGTCATGGTTGGATTTCACCAATGACCATTACAGCCAACTTCCCCATGGCTAATCTTTAGTAGTTCCTTTCTCTTTACCCATCCAAGACACAGGTGAGGATGGATCAATGAATGGATAAGTGGGTGCATGAAAGGGCTTGAGGGAAATGAATGAATGTACAGGAAATCAACGAACAAGCCATCAGTCTAACCCCCCCATCAGAACAGAGGTGGGTTTAAGTATTTTCATGGGGAATCAAGAACCTCCTAGCCTTCCCCAAGAATCTCACATAACCAATCCCCTCCCTTAGGAAAAAAGGGTAATTAACATAGGAATAAACATTTAGCCCCTCAAGCCCCCTCTCTTGTGGAATCATAGACCCCTATAACTCTAGTCCTTGTCCATCTAGCAGCCATCCATGTGTTTATTATTAATAATTATCAAAACATTACATTTCTTGGGCATACTGGCCCTTTAATAATTGTTTGGGCACTCAGGCCTCATAGAATTGTAACAATATATTATTTAAAATGGGGGTTCAAAACCTAGGGTGTTACATCCCCTCCCCCTTATTTTGGCACTATTCTCATTGCATATACAAAATAGAGATCAAAATCTCAAATTTATTCAAAAATATGCGGGTACTCTGCCTACATGGAATCTTCATTCTCTTAGGTAGCATATTTAGGACCGTAGTAGGTCCACTGAACTTTTGCTAGCTCTATAACTCAATTCCGAAGCATTTTTACCTTTCTGTCCAATACCCATACTGGATGAATCTCAAAGTCTCCCTCTGTCTCTACCTGAATTAGATTCCAATCAATAACATGGTTAGGATCATGTACATATTTCTTTAGTAAAAAGACGTGAAATACATTATGCACATTCATGGAAGCAGGCAATGCAAGCATGTATGCAACTGGCCCTATTATGTCCAATATTTCAAATGGACCACAGAATCTGGCTGCCAGCTTTGTATAACTACCCAATTTCAAAGAGCTTTTATTGGGATTCACTTTCAAAAGTACATGTTCCCCTACTTTAAATTCTCTAGCTGTCATGTTCTTGTCTACATAAACTTTTTGTCTATCTTGAGTTGCCTTTAAATTTTGCTTGATCTTAACCACCTGGTCTTCAATTTCCTTGAGCAACTCCGACCCAAGTACCACTCTATCTAATGGATTGTCCTAGCTTACTGGAATATCACATTTCCTATCATACAAGGCTTCAAATGGGCTCATTCTCAATGAAGCTTGATAACCATTATTATATGCAAACTCAACCAAATGTAAGTAATATTCCCACTTAGATGGCTTATACATCACATACATTCTCAGCATGTCTTCAATTATTCAATTGATCCTCTCTGTTTTCCCATGTGTCTTGGGATGATATGTTTTGCTAAAGTTTATATTTGTGCCAAATCCTTTAAACAATCCCCTCCAAAAATTGGAGGTAAACTTTTTATCTCTGTCTGAGGCAATTGTCCTAGGTATCCCATGCAACCTAGCAATTTATTTCATGAAAATTTCTACAATATTAGCCACTGTATGTGTTTTCTTCATGGGAAAAAATGAGCAGCCTTTGTTAATTTGTCAACCACCACCATCATTGAATCATGTTGCTTATTCGTTCTAGGTAATCCTGTGATGAAATCCATGGTGATCACTTCCCATTTCTTCTCTGGGATTGGCAATGGCTGCAACAAACCCGCTAGGTGCCTATGCTCAGCCTTCACCTTATGACATTCCATACATCGAGCGATGCAATCAGAAGCATCCTTCTTCATTCCCAGCCAAAAGAACCGTCTTCTTACTGCTGTAATTTTTTTCTGGTAACTGGGATGTCCAACATAAGGAACATCATGCATTTCCTTCAGTACCAAATTCCTCAGTTCTCCGGAACTAAGAACATAGATTCTATTTTTATGCATGATTAATATGTCTTCCGTTATCTGATACTCCTTTATTTTCTATTGTACATTTCCTTGTTGTAAGTTTTCCTTTACCTGTAGGTAATCCTGATCTGTAACAAGACCATCTAAAATTCTGCTCTTCAAGTCTGATTGATGCATACTCACAACAGTAGCATGCATGATATGCACTCTTCTACTAAGCACATCAGAAAGTTTATTCTCATTTCCTTTGATATGATTGATATCGAAGTCATATTCACTTAAAAATTCCAACCATCTTGTTTTCCTAGCATTCAAGGTCGACTATTCAAAAAGATACTTCAGGCTAATGTGTTATGTCCTTAATTTGAATTTATTTTCCATGAGATAATGCCTCCAGATCCTCAAGACGTGAACAATGGAAACAAGTTCCAAGTCATGTGTGGCATAGTTCCTCTCATGTTCCTTAAGATTTCTGGACTCATATCCAATGACATGTCTATTTTGCATGACTCCCCCAAGTCCTTCCTTACATGTTTTGTACATACCACAAAACTTTCATTTGGGTCAGAAATGTTTAACACAGGTGCACTACTAAGTAACTCCTTCAACAGATTATAATTCTTTTCACACTTTAGTGTCCATTCAAATTTAGTTCCCTTCTTTTGCAAAGAAGTGATGGGATGAGAAATCTTAGAGAACCCTATTATGAACCTTCTGTAGTAGCCAGCTAATCCCATAAAAGATATGACGTCAGACACATTTCTGGGTGTTGGCCATCCTCTAATGGCTTCGATCTTCTCTGGATCTACTGCTATGCCATGCTCTGAAATAATGTGTCCCAAGTAATGGATTTTCTTTTGATAAAAAGAACACTTACTCAACTTGTCATACAACTGATGTTATCTCAGTACTTGCAATACCAGTCTTAACCAATCTTCATTCTCCTCTTCAGACTTAGAATAGATAAGTATTTCATCCAAGAATATTATGACAAACCTATCCAAATAATTTCTAAATATGCCATTCATTAAGCACATGAAGACAGCTGGTGCATTGGTCAATCCAAATGGCACCACTACAAATTCATAATTCCCATACCTGGTCCTAAAGGTTGTTTTATGAATGTCTTCTTCCTCGATTCTTACCTAATGGTATCCCGCCCTCGGGTCAATTTCTGAAAATATCTTTGCTCCTCTTACTTGATCAAAGAGGTCTTCAATTCGGGGTAGAGGATACTTGTTCTTTATAGTGTACTTGTTCAGCTGTCATAAGTCAATACACAGCATCAAGGTTCCATCCTTCTTTCTGACAAAAAGTATCGGTTCTCCCCAAGGTGAAACACTTGGATGTATGTACCCTTTCTTCAACAATTCCTCCAATTGCATTTGTAATTATTTTAACTCTGGTGTGTTCATTGTGTAAGGTGTTTTTGACACCGAGATAGCTCCTGGCACTTAATCAATTGAGAAATCTATCTCCCTTCTTGGTGGCTATCCTAGTATTTCTTGGAATACATCTTCAAATTCCTGTAGCACCAAGAAATCTTCAAGGCTTGGCCCCTTTGTATTATTTGGCTCTTCCACGTGAGCTACATACAGTTGACATCCTTTCCTAAAACATCTTTTTAGTTGTAAGGATAAAATATCCCTTATAGAGATGGGTCTTGGAACTCCTTTCACAGTGCTCTGTTTTCCATTTCCATCAAGACATGTAAATGTTTTGTTATGACAATCTAGGAAAACATGATGCTTTTCCAACCAATCCATTCGAATCAGAATATCATAAGACCCCAATGGTATGATATTTACATCCATACTAGTATTCACACCATTAAAACTTATGGAACAACTTCTGATCATATCATGGACTCTCCTTTTGGTTCCAGTGGCTAACTGAACCAAACTTGATTTTCAAAGTTTACTTTTCTCCAATTGTAATCTATCCACTATCTTAGGATCAATGTAGCAATGAATTTCTCATGAATCAATCAAAATAGAAATAGACCAATTTATGATCTTACCTTCAACCTCGATCATATTGGACTGGTACTCTATTTGTCGATTATTTAAAGCTGCATAGATTCTTCCCATTTCTTCAACTGTTGTAGCCTCTTGGATGTTGTGCACAGTCTTCACTTTGTCCTTTATGTGTGGGCAATCCTTGTACATGTGATCTTGCTTGCATCCCCAACATTGGATTGGTGGTCTTCCCCTTTTCCCCAAGGAATATTCCTTCTTGGAATCCCCCTTAGAATACTGATCTTGATGATTTCTATTAGGCTCATTCCTATTGAAGGGAGGTTTGAATCCTTTCCTCCTCTGATCGGACTTAGCATTCTTCTTGTCCTTCCAAGATTTCTACAGGGATTCTCTTCTCTGGCCTTGCTCATACAAGTATTCAGCCTTCCTTATGGCCTCAGTCAAGGTATTGGGTTAATCATACTTGATATTTTCCTTATAAATGGTTGACAGCCCACTTAGAAAACTTTGTATTTTCACTTTCTCATCACCAATGAACCTAGCATATTTTAACAATCCCAAGAACTTATTCTCGTATTCTGCCATAGTCATGCTTCCCAATCTGAGTTCAAAGAACTCATGCATTTTCTTGTCATAGAAATGATCTGAGAGGTACTCCTTATGGAAGTACTTCTTGAATTGTTTCCAAGTGATCCTACTTTCATTAACATGTTCCACTTTCTTCAGTTGGTCCCACCACATTGTAGCTTTCCCGTGTAAATGGTAGGTGGAAATCTTGTCTTCTAGGTTGGATGAATAGTTATGCAACTGAAAATATCTCCTGAGCCCAAGAAACCATGCTTTAGCATCATCTTCCCTTTCTCTTTCACCCCCAAATGAAGGTGGCTTGAGCTTCCTCATCTATCCTTGCAAACTATCTACCTCTTGTTTCCTTCTTTGGTGTCTGAAAGGAGACACCTCTGGACTACTTACGGGATCATCTGCTGCATAAAAATTTCTTTCTGAGTAAGGAGGTGAGTGGTGTCCATGAGCTCTTCTAGCACTTCTAGAATAACCATCTCTTCAACAATCATCCCTTCTTTCATAGCACCTCACTTCTTCCTCTTTTCTTGAGTTTGATCCCTTCTTCGTTTGTCTCTGAAACTAATTTAAGCTCTACAACACTCGATCATTTATCTGACTTTTCTCTCTCATCAGTCTCTCGTTGTCTATTTTGTAGCTCTGCACTTCCATCTTCAGGATTCTTACCATTTCTATTAACGTTTCATGTTCTTCGTTTTCCTTGCATCCATTGGACTCTGCCTCTGCATTACCAAATATGGTATTATGGCCTTTATCCCCCTTATCATGACTAGAGACTCCCTCACCTTCTTCCATTTCCTCAATACACATCATGAGTTGATGTGTTGAAACCCCTTAATTCTGTAAAATGTGCAAGCAACCATTTTGTTAGAATTACGCATATGATAAACAAAATTGTCAAACCATGCTACATGTCTCTTTCTTTTTTTTGTTCATGGAGATCATATCCCATTCTCCAAAAATAACAATGTCTTATTATCCTTGGATGACACAAAACTTCATCCTGTGCAAGCACTTCATTCAAACCACCTTCTCAGGTGACCATGACTAGAAACCACAGCTAAATCCTTCCTTGGCACTCTTTTGACTCGAAGACAACCAATTTGGCCCTTATCCCTCCTTCCCTCAGCTCTCAATCTGCATATGACCACAACCATGACCCTGCGCTTAGCTGAAAAAATGCTTGCCCGGAGCTTCGGGACATCGGAACTTTCATCCAGGACCAGATCAACGGTCCTCGTCCTCTTTCAAGACCAACGATTGAGATCCACTTCGGGACTCCGCGCTTAAAGAGTCTCAACTTTCCTTGCTTGCCTCCACTTGGAACGCTTTTACCCGGAGTTCATGATCTATCGAGGGGTGTCCTCCCACAGATCAATGGTTGTGAATCGCTTCGGCTCTTCAGGATTTGAAAGTTTCAAAACTTCCTCCTGCACTTTCTCCTGGAGTTCTTTCACCCAAATTCAACAATCCCTTGATGTGTGTCTTCTATAATCAGCAGTCGATATGTACTCTGACCTTCGGGCTTTTGGGAGTTTTCGACCCAACGCAACCTGTCTCATCTTTCCCCTCTGGAGTGCCAAGTCTCTAGACTGCATGATATGTCACCATGTGTTGAAATAATGGAAGTGGACACGTGGTTGAATCAGGCAAGTGACACGTGTCATGTCCTAGCTGACATTTTAATCATCCGCATGCTCAAAACTTACTAACACGTGGCACACATCCCATGTGTCCACATCATCCCAGGTGACGTCCGCAAGCCACATCATTTTGGGAATTCCAGGATCCACATCACCTCTAGGTGACGTCATCGTGCCCCATCACTTCATCTCTTTGGGCTTTGGGACTTCGGGAGTTTCCATACTAGCACACTTCCAATTCTCCCGAACTCTGAATTCCCGAACTGGCCAATTTGTCGCCATGTGTCCTCCTGGATTGGACGACTAAGGTTCACTTCGAGTCTTCACCCGAAGTCCATGGATCTGCACCATGTGTCTTCCTTAATATGATGGATATGATTTCTTCAGGTCTTCAGATTTCGGAAATCTCAACCTCAAACTTCATTTTTTCTCGAAGTGCGCAGATTTCTACTGCATGTCCTCCTGGATCGAACGGCTTCGATTCACTTCAGATCTCCGGGGTCCTAAAATCTTAATTCTCAACTTCTCCTTTCTTTCCTTTTCCCAAAGTGCTTTCACCCAGAGCACATGATCGGTTGACGCGCGTCCTCCTACATATCGACGGTCCCCAACTACTTATTTTCTTCAAAGGTTCGTCGCTCAAGAACTAGAAAGTCACATCACTGCATGCCTTTCAATTTGTGGGGGAACACATCAGTGGTTTGGAGTAACCCACTTTTCACCCTGTAATTCTCCTGATGTTGACACGTAACCCCTTAGTGAAATTGTGGTTTGGATTGCGGGACCGCCTTAGGGAATTATTTCCCCTGCAACTTGGTTCCACGCAATGCCTCATGTCCATTGATCTCTCTCTTCAATGGGATCCGACAGTTGGGACCTTAACCCTTTCTTCCTTATCATCAGACGACCCCTATTCACCTGTCCTCTGATCCAATGAACCCTGATCTCTCCTGATCCTACAGTGGCGATCGCTCCCGAATTCGAAGGGGGGCGGTCATGATCCTTCGAACCCCTTACAACGGATATCTGATGATATAAATCCTACGTAGATATTTCAACGCCATTCCTATTGATCTTTTCAACTTCGCGATCAGAGTTTGATCTCGACCACGAGACTCTGACCAATAGACCCAACCCATACTAGCTCGGTGTTTCAACCAGAAGCTCTGATACCAATCTGTAACATCCCCAGCCACCAAAAGGTCGGGGCATGTTGCCTTCAAACCCACCCTTGGACTTTGTACTCTTACCGATATCTTCTTTAATTAATAATAATGCATAAGATACAAGATTTAGCGACATGCACAGCAATATCCAACAAGCATGCATAATCTAAGATTTAGTTAAACGATAATTAAAATACACAGTGGAATACATTCATACACAAATAATAATATCACAATAGGGAGCACTTATATTTATAAAAATGTGACATCAACTGGCTACAGACCAAGGAAGTTCCACCCAACCATAGACACTGCTGCTCCAAATCTCAACAGAAGTGTCACCCCAGAGCCAGGGATATGAATCCACAAGGACAGTTCCAAAGTGTTCTTGGGTTCCCAAACTAGTCAACTCTCAAGCTCTCATAGGTTTCCCAACACCCACAACAAGCCAAGTACCCAACTCTCTTCTACCCATCTTATACCACCCGAGAGAATGGACCTCCACCTTTCTCTGCCATGCAGTCCCTCAGGAATTCCTTCTCCTTTATCCAGGGCCTCCAGCATAGCTGGTCCAAAATCTCAATGTTGGAACTCTCAGGACTTGTAGTTGTAAAAAAAACAGGGCACAGGCCAACGCATCTCAGACATGAAAGCCCCAAGTCATGGCTAGATTGCACCAGGGACCATTACAGCCAACTACCCCGTGGCTAATATTCAGCAATTCCTTTCCCTTTACCTAGCCAAGACGCAAGTGAGGATGGATCAATGAATGGGTAAGTGGGTGCATGAAAGGGCGTGAGGGAAATGAATGAACGTACAGGAAATCAACGAACAAGCCATCATTCGAACCCCCCCATTAGACCAGAGGTGGGTTTAAGTATTTTCATGGGGAATCAAGAACCTCCTAGCCTTCCCCAAGAATCTCACATAATTGATCCCCTCCCTTAGGAAAAAATTGTAATTAACATAGGAATAAACATTTAGCCCCTCAAGCCCCCGCTCTTGTGGAATCATAGCCCCCTATAACTCTAGTCCTTGTTCATCTAGAATCCATCCATGTGTTTATTAATAATAATTATCAAAACATTGCATTTCTTGGGCACGTTGTCCCTTTAATAATTGTTTGGGCACTTAGGCCTCTCAGCATTCTAACAATACATTATGTAAATTGGGGGTTCAAAACTTGGGGTGTTACAGATCTGTTCGGGAGGATCCAAGAGTATTCACCACCATCGAATCTGGTGGAGTAGCACAAGGTTTACCCCTATGATTGCAACACAATTCCAATTTTGGGGAAGGTGCGGGCTTAATGAAAAGGAGAAGTATCAAGAACCGAAGACCTACAGTCAATATATATTCAGGAGGTTGCAAGAAAGAGGACAAACATTGGATCTAGGATATTTGTGTGAGGGATAACCTTTGAAACCCTTCAACATTTCATTGGTCTAGAGGATCAAAATCATAGGGAAGTCGAGACCACCAAAGTTTCGAAGGGTGAAGTAAATCATAACCATCCATCTTAAAGGACACGTGGAAGCATATCAAGAGGTATAGAGAACCTATACTCCGGAGGGAATAAACCAAGGGTCTCCAAGAGTAAGAACCATCGAAGTACAAGAGGCTCAGACTCAATCATGGCCATTGGATTGAAGTGACACATGGTGATAGATCAAGCCCTTCGCGAATTGGAAGTTTGGAAGGATAGAAGACTGGAGGAGAAAGGACTCCCAAAGACCAGAGTCCTGGAGCCCATCAGGACCGTCAATTGTAAGGACATGTGTCACCAGATCAAAGGATTCAGGATATATAAGGTTCAGAGGATTTGTAGTGCATGGAGTGCCAAGGGACCTGGAGACATGAAAGTTGAATCTTTGTCAGTCGTTGATCTGATTGAAGGATTGAAGTCATCAATCCCGCTGGGGATTCGATGCTTCGTAGATCCGTTGTTAGGAAGGAATGTGGGGTTGGTCTGTTGAGTACTACCGAAGTGTGGGAGCTCCGAAGTCCTGAATTGGGCAGAGAAAAAGGGATAAGTCCACAATTCTGAGCCCAGGGTGATGTGGACCTAGCCCCTGACTAGAAGAAGCCATTCGAAGGTCATTTTTTACCTGAAAAGAAGGAAAAGGTCTGTGGAAACCAAATTAGAAGGTTCACTAGGAACCTGTGAGATGATCCAGCTCCTGAAGTTGAAGATCCTTAGACCGAGAGGTTAGTGGACTGAAGGTGAGGGTGGGGGGGTTGCATCACAAGTCACATCCCATTTACATCTTCCAACACATATAAACTCATCAATTTTTTCAATCACATCATCAACTTATTGTAGCATGAAGTACATCCAAGGGTTCCTTTATTTCCTCACCTCTCGAATAATAGAACAGAGCATGGTCGAAAACCTAAAAAGGAAAATGACTAATCACATTCTCTTATTCTTGTGTAGGAGGAATGGAAGATGAGATGACTTCATCAAATGGAACGGAATACACCATCACTTCATCCTCGTGACTCACCCTTTCAAGCTCTTATTCTTCAATCAGGTCTTTGTCTTCTTTAGTAGAGTCATGAGATAATTCTTGCTCCTCTCTAAGGGGTTGGTAACCTTCTTCATAAATATCTTCCTCGGACTCTTTCTTTAGAAATGAAAGATATTCAAGGCCTTTGTCCAAGGCATGCTCACGATTTCAAATATGTTAGTTAACAAATTCTCCATTCCCAATAGGTTCCTTGTTGTGACCTTCCCTAAGTTCTTCTACAATCTTAGTTGAGAAATGTGACATCCCCAACCACCCATGGGCTAGGAAACACCCCTACATTTCTTCTCTATTACCAAACTATAACATACCCAACCTCCCATAGGAAGGCTCTCCACACCAAGAACGCATCTCTTGGATGATTTGGAAACTCTGATAACACTTAATTAATAAAGAAGCATGAAATACACACATCCAATAATCAATATTCATACTACAACATAAAATACATGCACAACATTAACTAGCCAGCATGCACATTATAGATACAATCTCGGGTATAATAACTTGATACGCAGCGGAAATAAATAAATAAGAAAAGAAACGATAATAGAGATCACTTATATTTTATAAAAGAAGACACCAACTGGCTACAGACCAAGGATGTTCCACCCAACCGTAGACATTGTTGTTCCAAGTATCAACAACAATGTCACCCCCGATCTAGGGCTATGAATCTACAAGGATGGTTCTAGAGTGTTACTTGGATTCCAAAGCCATTGAGCACTCAAGCTCTCATAGGATTCTCCAACTCTCACAGAAATCCAAGTACCTAGCTTTGTTCTACCCAGCCTGTACCACCCAAGAGAATAGACCTCCACCCTTCTCTACCACATAGTCTCTCAGGAAGTCCCTCTCCATTCAGGGCACCGATGCAGCTGGTCCAGAATCTCCATGTTGGGACTCTCAGGATTCATAGATGTGATCAAAACTGATCACAGGAAAATCATCTCAAACATGCAGGCCTCAAATCATGGCCGGACTACACCAGCCATTTCTACATCCCACAAAAATGTGGCTTCTCTTTATCAGTTCATCTTCCTTTACCAAGACAAGACACCAAAGTGAGGAAAGATGAGTGAATGAAGGGATGAATGGAGTGCAGAATCCATGAGAGAGGATGGACAATGAACAGAATGGGTGAATGATTGTGTGAGGTGACCAACAATAACTTCGGAATGGGGAACGTGAATGATATTATTTTCCAATGGGAGAACGAACAAACCAACCAATCAACCCCCCACAGACTAGGCACGGGTTTTTGTAATTCGTGAGGATCAATAACCTCTTGGTTTCCCCCAAGAGCTCACGTAACTGATCCCCCCCCCCCATTACAAACAAAATGGGTAATATAAAATAAATAATCACTTATCCCCTTAGCCCCCTCTCTTTTGGAATGATATCCCCCTATAACTCTAGTCCTTGTCCGTCTAGTAGCCAACGATGTATTTATTATTAATAATGATCAAAACATTACATTTCGTAGGCATATTGGCCTTTTAATAATTGTTTGGGCACTCCGGCCTCTCAGCATTGTAACAATACATTATTTAATATGGGGGTTCAAAACCCAGGGTGTTACATCCCATCCCTCTTATTTTGGCATTGTCCTCAATGCATATACAAAACAGAGATCAAAATCTCAAAATTTATTCAAAAATCTACGGGTACTCTTCCCGCATGGAATCTTCATGCTCCCAGTTAGTGTCTTCAAGACCGTAGCAGGTCCAATGAACTTTTACCATCTCTATAACTCGATTCTGGAGCATTTTGACTTTTTTGTCCAGTATTCACACCGGTTGGACCTGAAAGTATCCCTCTGTCTCTACCTGAATTAGATGCCAATCAACAAAATGGTTAGGATCATGTACATATTTCTTTAGCAAAGAGACATGAAATACATTAAGCACTTTCATGGAAACATTCAATGCAAGCATGTATGCAACTGGCCCTATTATGTCTACTATCTCAAATGGACTACAGTATCTGGTTGCCATCTTTGTACAACTGCCCAACTTCAAAGAGATCTTCTTGGGATTTACTTTCAAAAGCACATGCTCTCCTACTTCAAATTCCATTTATGTCCTATTCTTTTCGGCATAAGCCTTCTGTCTATCTTGAGCTACCTTTAAATTCTGCTTAATCTTAACCATCTGGTCTTCCATTTCCTTAAGCAACTCTGGCTCAAGTACCACTCTATCTGTTGGGTTGTCCCAACTTACTAGAGTATTGCAATTTCTACCATACAAGGCTTCAAATGGGCTCATATTCAATGAATCTTGATACCCATTATTATATGAAAACTCAACCAAGTGTAGGTAATCTTCCCACTTAGATGGCTTATCCATCCATACATTCTTAACATGTCTTCAATTACTTGGTTGACCATTTCTATGTGCCCATATGACTGTGGATGGTATGATGTGCTAAAGTTCATATTTGTACCAAATCCTTTGAATAATCCTTTCCAGAAATTTGAAGTAAACTTAGTGTCTCTGTCTGAGACAATTATCCTAGGTATCCCATGCAACCTATAAATTTCCTTCATGTAAATTTCTGGAATGTTAGTTGTTGTAGGAGTTGTTTTTACAGGAAAAAAATGAGCATCCTTTGTCAATTTATCAACCACTACCATGATTTAATCGTGTTGCCTTGATGTTCTTGAAAATTTAGTTATAAAGTGAATGGTTATCACTTCCCATTTCTTCTCTGGAATTGGTAATGGTTGTAGAAAACCTATTGGGTGTCTATGCTCAACCTTCACTCTCTAACATTCCATACACCTAGCGATGTAATCAACAACATACTTTTTCATTCCTAGACAAAATAATTGGATTCTTACTATTGTAATTTTTTTCTGGTAACCGGGATGTCCAGCATATGGAACATTATGCATTTCCTTTAATACCAAATTCCTAAGTTCTCTGAAACTAGCAACATAAATTCTATTTTTATGCATAAGTAGTCCATCTTCCTTCATCTCATACTCTTTCAATTTCTGTTGCGCATCTCCTTGTTGCAATATTTAATTTACCTATAGGTAATGTTGATCTATAACAACAACATCTAAAATTATGGTCTTCAAGTCTGACTGATGCATACTGACAGTTGTAGCATGCATGAGATGCACTCTTCTACTAAGTGCATCAACAACTTTATTTTCTTTTCCCTTGACATGCTTGATATGAAAGTCGTATTCACTTAAGAATTCAACCCATCTGGTTTTCCTAGCATTCAAAGTTGGCTGATCAAAAAGATACTTCAGGCCACTATGGTCTGTTCTTAATTCAAATCTCTTTCCCATGAGATACTTCTTCCACATCTTCAACTCATGGACAATGGAAAAAATCTCCCAGTCATGTGTGGCATAGTTCCTCTCATGCTCCTTAAGATTTTTTAACTCATAACAAATTACATGTCCATTTTGAGTGAGAACTCCACCAAGTCCTTCCTTTCACACATCTGTGCATACCACAAAATTCTCATTTAGGTCAACAATCTTCAAAATAGGCGCACTAGTAAGTAATTCCTTCAATGAATTAAAATTTTCTTCACATTTTTTTGTCCATTTAAATTAAATTCCCTTCTTTTGCAAAGAAGTGATGGGATGATAAATCTTAGAGAACCTGGTTATAAATCTTCTATAGTAACCATCTAACCAGGGGTGATTTTAAGAACCCCCCCTAAATTTATATGTATAATAAATGGGTGAATCCCCATGATACATAGGAAAAATTGAGGGCTATTTTATCAATAATATAAAATGTATATATAATTTTTTGGCGAATATTTTAGTCAATTATATAATCTTGTAAAATATTGGCGAATATTTCACTGAAT
>SNQJ01S0021225.1:267155-287533 GCA_010110895.2 Picea sitchensis | reverse complement strand
TTACATCCGAATACATTAATCTACCTATGTGCGGGTTAGGACCTTAACAATCCTGCTGCCGTGTGTCACCTATCCTCCTCCGCTCCTTGGTCCGCGTGGTCATCTCTCCTCATCATCGTCCACTTACCACCCGCCATGTATCCCTTTCCCTCTATGTCAGCCTCTCACTGCATTAATCCTGCCACGTCTATTATCCCGCCGTCTCTTCTTATATCCCTCATGAATTATGTCATCCCCCACCACCTCTCTCGCCTCTCATCGTTCTTACTTCTCCCCTTGCAGTTGTGGCCCCGTCATTCCGTAGCCGTACCCCACTTCCCGCGTTGGCCTCCATACCTGTCCTTCAAGCTATTCAGTTATTCCAGGTGGCAGCACGAGGAGTCGCCCATGTCCCAAAATGTTGAATTGTCCAGGTCTTCTTCAATCCCAAGAAGCAGTTATTGAAGCGGTTGGTGGTGGTTAGACATCGTCTCCGCCATAATGGGAAGTCCTGCATTGAATTAAAGACACGTCGAGTCGCGGAATAAACTGTCAGGAGATCGATCGCATCTGCCATAAATTGCACGACCATTCAAATATTGCAGCTCCGTGTTATCAGAAGCCATGCAGACACAAAGCTTTCAATACTACGTCTCGATCTTGTTGATGTTGTTAGTTTGAGTATATGAAGGCATTTTAGCCATTTTTGTATCTATCGATGGTAGAGTTAAGCTCCCGACTGTAAATTTTCAGTAGATATTCTGGTTTCCTGGTTATGCCTCTGTGTTTGAGACTTCTTGGTTTATAACAAACAGTTCTCCTTTTTCCATATTTGTTTCATCTTACGCCGCAGAGTTCACAGTTGAATGATTCACGTGGATTGTTACAGTTATGTTATGATAAAGGATTTGTCGTGGCATTTTTGTATTCTCTGGTTTTCTGTGTTTGAATATAAAGAGACTTTGTGTTCAAATTCTTTCTCCTCCAGTCTGTTGGGAACTTGATGTCTGTGATAGACCTATGCACTCTTCTTACGTAATTCTTCCACCTACTCACCCTTTTACTGCAACTCACTGTTTGAAGTTTATCAAGACCTCACTCGTTCATGCATGCCTGGCCTAGTTTCCGAGTTGAGACCACTGTTCCGAGTTTGCTTCCATTTGATCACCCCTTTCAGACAAATTGTGACATTAAACTGATGGGCGTCGGGCTCTGCTCCTGCAAGCAATCCAGGAGTGACCTCCGGCTCCAACAAAATGGACCTTGTGGAAAGGGTCGATGAATGTACCCTCGGTAAACCTCCCCATAGAGATACCCTTCTTGAAAATCCCATCAAGAACCTGGAAGGAGGACATGAAGGCACAAGGCCTTAAGAAATCCCTAATAAGTATCGAATCGACGGGCGAGATCCCATTGGGAGATATGTGGTCACTCACAACCATCATATAAGAAGAAGAAGCTGGAAAGATAAGTACCTTAACCTTGATAGGTGTTGATCGATGGACGAGATCCCGTCGGGAAATCTGTGGTCACTCATGATCGTTAGATTTGGTAGGATAAAGTAGGATGTTAAGTGCCTTACCCCGGTTACTTTCTGTGTCTTCGTGGGTAGCGAAGAGATTGGGACCATAGATCCCCAAGGTCCATGAGAGCATCCAGACCGTTGATCTTTCCATGTCCAGGAAGTCGTGGGAGAGCACACAAGTTAGGAACCTGTCTGAGCCGTCAGATCTTGACTGGAAAACCTGATATCCGTTGGATCTGTCAGGAGATACCCGAGGCACAAACCCCCAGTGAATAGGGGTGAAAGCCCCGAAATAGATCTGGATTGTCTGCTTAATGGAGGCCACATATCAAGATATTTTCCACTTAGGGGAAATCAAGAGTCGAGAACTCGGGAGTTCTGGTGACGAAAGATCGAGGCATTCCATGGTAGAAACCCCAAAGTAGATTCAGGTCATCCGATTGAAGGAGGCCATGTGTCGTGAGATTTCCCATTTCGGGAAATCGGAAGTCGAGAACTCGAGAGTTCTGGTGACAAGAGATCGGGATGTCCCATGGTGAAAACCCCGAAGCAGTCATAGACCGACTGATTTCGGGTGGCTACGTGTCGAGAGATTACTCGTTTGGGGAAATCGGGGATTGGGGATTCGGGAGTCCCGTTGATAAGAGGTCAGGCTCTCGCCTTGACAAATCCCAATGGAAGAGAGACCATGGTCATATGGGAAGAGGTCATATTGACCAAGGCACAACCCAAGGGGCTAATCACCGATTTAGGATTGTTTGGCACTTCGGCGTTTCGACACTCGGGATATCGAAGGGTATGTTCCCTTGTGCTCTCAAACCCCAAAATCCAGACTTATAAATATCGAGATGTTAACGTGTGGTTAAGCTCCTATGAATGGACAGGATCCTCTCGGAGGATCCAAGGTCTGGGATGACCATGAAATGTGAGGAAGAGACACCGGCTTTAAGCTGGGGCGCAAATGCGCATTAGGGTAAGTGGCGAGCAGATCTGGATGACCAGAGTCCACCCGCCCAAATCTACGGCTGAGGCTTCATTCCGGAGCCCCCCTGCCATTCTGCCTTTAATGGGGGGGGGGGGGGGGCNGGGGGGGTCCGGAATGGTGTGGCGTGTGAAGTGGGACCCTCCTCCTGTCACGTCTCCCTCTGGGTCGTGTTACCCCTCTCGCCACCTGTACTCCATTCAATTGCACGACAGGTTCGTTCCTAATGGTCATTCACTAACTCTATTGGGATTTGTCCCTATTGGCCAGTCACTAGCCCTGTCGGGGTTCGACGGTTGTAGAGTCGAACGATTCGACATTCCTATAAAGCTGAGGCACGAAATACAAGAAACGCCATGATTATTTGACCTGTGATCCTGACCCATGATGACATGGGAGAGAGAGAGAGAGTTAGCTTACGCTAGACCTCTGTAGATATTTCGGGGGCTTTCATTCTGCAGAAATCAACGAAAACTTGATTATGGTAGTGGGTTCGTTACATTCGAGGACTGCATATCAGTAGAAAGTTTTGTTGTTTATATTGCGGGAAACTCATAAATACTTTAGGTACTAAACCGCAACCCCAGGGACACAAGGCTTGAACTCGTGACCCCCCCGCACCGAGAGAGTATGCACACGTCTTACCAATTGTTCTAGGACCCTTATCTTACAATAAAGCGTGATTTGGAGAAGTGCACAAGGCTATATTTACGTCTGGTGAAAATGGATACTCCTGAAAGCCACAAGGAATGCGATAAATTACTAAAATGAATGGATCAATATAAAGTAAGCAAATAAACTTGATGACCATAGTACTTTCCCCATGGAGCTAATAATTAGAGGTTCTTATTAGAGGTATTGTAGTTGAAAATTAATTTAAGATTGATTCTCTAATAAGAATTAGAGGTATTGCATTTTTTATAAAGTTGTTTCCATTTATAATTTAAGATTGACTTCATAATAAATGTAATAGGTATTGTTGCTTTTCTAAAGTTGTTTCCATTGTAGTTCTAGATTAAAAAATTGGGAAAAGATAATTTATAAATAGAATCTTTGTTCATGCATGCATGAGGTTTGAGCCTTAAATAAGAAGCTAGGAAACGATAATTTATAAGTACCTGGATCTACTGCGATCCAGTGATCTCTGTCCACAAACAAATCTTCCATCTTGAGCTTCCACAACTCAAAACGTTTCCCATTAAACTTCTCGATCTCCTTTTTCGAATTGCTCTCCATTTCTTTTCACCAAAAAATCAATACCACAGATCTCCCACCATAACAAGGCTTATTACAGTCCCAAGACAAACCCTTGACCACACAAGGGTCCCCTGAAGACAACAAAGCTTCGATACCAAATGTATATTTTAACCTTGTACAATATTTACTGCAAACGGATTTTCAGTAAAAGAACTTAAAATATACAATGACAAATACAAACATTACACAGAGACTTTTCCCCTGGAAACCCAAACCGGGAAAACCAACATATTCTATATTCATTCATAATGATACATTGTTTACAATATAATATACATATAGGAGCCAGCGGTATCCAAAACCCTAACTCAATTACCTAGATTAGTCAACAACCCTAATTCATTTACCGAAAATAGAAATCCATTGGAAAAAACCATGTGCCAAAAAATCGCTCAACAATGGACACAGAAATCGAGGAAAAAATGAGACACATTTCCCGAGGAGAAAGGATGAGAAGAGAAAATCTCTCAAACACTGAGAGGAAACTGTAAGCTTACTTTGTACTTTCTAAACTAAAAATATACTCAGATGAATTAATTCTGCAACTGTATAATTGTATGTTCTGAGAATGAGTTAAGATTCTGTATGAGACCCAAAGTTTCTCTTTTGGGTGTCATAGTGCAAACTTGCCTAGAGACAACTCCAGAAGTGCATAGATGAGCCCCTGAAACCCCAAATCTCAGGATAAACAACGCAAGGTGTGCGCAGAGACCACTCAAGGAGGGAGGAGACCCTAAACTTCTGAAGAATGAAGCTCAGGAGAGACAGTGAAAAACTTACACAAAGTAGGCGCATTAAGTGCGCAGGAGACCTTTTAATGTCCATAGCTCAGGAGGGAAGCGCAAGTGAGCACTAGAGTTCACTTCATATAAGTGACAATATCAAGATAAAAAGCATGTGCAGGGTTGAAGAGGGGACTCAAGGAGTGTAAAATTCCTTGTTTAAGAACTGGTGGACGAGATTGGCTTGTGGGGAGTCGAAATATCCACAACCATTAGATCAGAGAGGAGGAGTGCACTCGTTAATCCCTGAGTCCTTCGGACTTTTTTAGTTCGACAGATTATATTTTTTTGTATTAAGTGAGCTTCGAAGCCCAAAGTTGTGGAGTGAATATACACCGTATATTGATGGGTGAATGTAAGTAGTTTAATCCTCAAGGGGTTCGACGATTTGGAAAGTTTGAGTCATAACTGACTAAGGGATAATAAACCCTGAAGTTTCGAAGTCCCAGAGTAAAGGACAGTCATGGTTCTAGTGATTGAATGATGACCATTAGATCTATGAGCCTTCATCCTTTAGAATTTCAGTAGTTCGGCACTATGGTGAAAATGAGTCATAGCAGTTAAGGACTAAGAAACGTTGAAGCTCCAAAGTCTGGAGTAAATCCTGACCATTAGTTGTTGGGTACATGTGTCCTTAGATTTTTAATTATTTAGAATTCGGCTATCTGAAAGGTTGTGGGTGAAATTTTCTTGGGTGCGGAAGGTTGCGATGTCCCGAAGCTCTGAGTCAATCCTGACCGTTCGTTGATGGGTGAACATGGACCAGAGATCTCCTCCCTTCACCAATTCGACTTTCACTGGTTCATGAGTGTGTTAGTGATCATGAGAAAGAATCCCTGAAGCCCAAAGTTCCATAGTTGATCATGACCATCAGTTATAGGAGGAGTGTGGACCATTGATCTCTGAACTCCTTAGGAGTTCGACGATTCAGGTGTGTTAGTTCAAAGTTGAAAGGTGCAGAGAAACTCTCAAGCCCAAAGTTCCGGAGTGGATCTCCACCGTAGATTCTTGTGTGAGGAGGAATCTTTTCAGCCATCTGATTAAATTCATAAAAAATGACAAAGGTAGGTGGAAGGTAGGGTATAACCCACATATTCCGGTCAACCTTGAATTAAGACCGATTTCAAGTGGTAACACTCTAGATGAAAGGAAGTGTTGGAGTTGAATAAACCTTTGGAGAGTCAAAGTCCCAGAGCTTTGAATAACGCCTTTTGGGTCAGCCATAGGATCTATCCCGCAATCACATGCATAACTGTCAAGGTAAAAGGGCTAATGACTATGGTTAAAATGCAAGTCAAAAATTCTTGAAAAGAAAAATAAAAAGACAGTGAACCGATGGGTTTCTAAATTCTTAGATTCACAACTTGAAAAGGGCCCTACTATTTTTCCCCAAATTTGGATTTAAACAGAGATTCTATGCTACTAATAAATTCAGATTTATCAACAAAATCAACAGAGAATCCACGAGGAAATTTAAGATTTAAACAAAATTCAATGGGGATCCACCATACAATAAATTGAATTGTCATAAGATTTAACATGAAATCCACGATACAAAATTCGAATCTAGAATACAATTCAATATCGATACTGCCATATGTTTTGGTTTAGGATTTAAATGAAATTCAATAGAGAACTCACGATACAAATTTAGGTTTAATTCCTTAATTTGTTGTTGGATTACTGAGAGGGGGGGTGAATCAGTAATAGCGTAATTATAATCCTTTTTCTCCAAATAATCCAAGTGTTATATCAATGTAGAATTATTATCCAATAATGAACAATAAGAAATGAACAATCACACACATACACAGTACACCAGTATGTTTTACGTTGTTGTGAGTGGGAAATCCCCCTACAAACTAGCACTTAGGGTTTTATCATGCATACATAAAAGACCTAAAGATTTCTACTTTTTACCATCATCCCAGACCTAATCCCCATTATTCTTAAGCAAATACATAGTTAAGAAGATCAAGTGAACATACCTTATTTCTGACGTTTGGTATCGATCCCTCTTCACGCTTGGTCGCTCTTTGACTGCAACTCTCCTCCCAAGGTTGACCTGCATTCACAAAAGACAAACAAATAACTCCACATGCATTTGATCTATGGATTAATGGGTTAGAGATTTAATCAATATGTGTGCAATAAACACTGAAAAACTCATATGGTGGGACGGGAAAAGTACTTCTTTATTATTAACTTCACTAAAGCAACTTACAATGATGAAGACGACCACTGCTCCATGAATCTGGTCCTGGGCTCCTCTTTTACTATGCATCAACTGCTAACACACTTGCTTCTCTTCTTCCTTAAAATCACAAAATGGTTGCAGAATCTTGGGCAAAGGGGAATATGAATTCAGGTAGAGTTTCTCTACTATGATTTTTCTTCCTTTTCAAATGGGACCCCAACCCCTTCTTTTATAGGCTAGAAGGAGCTAGGTATTTAGTTGAATGACTGGTCATGCATGGTCAAAAGGTTTAGTTAACTTACCCAAAATTGTGTGTTCCGTCAACAACTTTCCATTTTTTGTTCTTTTGTAGGTACACGCGGGTTGTAGTGGGTTAGCTAGAGTGTACACACAGTCTGTAGTGGAGCAGGGCACGTGGGCCTTTTAAAAAGGGTGTTTTTAAGAAGAGTTGTTCAGTACTAGCATGGAAAAGAAGGCATATGATATGGCATGATGTCAGGTAAGTATGTCTGGTGAAAATTAGGGTTATAAAAGATGCCCCCTGATGTGTGAGTTCAGAAGAGCATCTGATGGCTGAAATACATTATTAATCTTTATCAACGTACCAAACTGGTGAGCCCAGGGACTAGAATTCGGGAGGTGCCATCTGCAAAATAACAATTGTCTCTCTAAGGCGGGCATACCCATGCTCAGAATGAAATAAAATCATGGCTACCAATCAAATACACTGTAGATCCATGTCATATAACTATATAAAGTGTAGCCATGAGCAATACACAACGGATCTACATCTCAAAATCAAAAGGATATACATGTATAATATCTATCTTCTGGAAGCTGATAAGGCCTGATGGCTGGAGATAATGTCTTCAGAGCTCGAGCATCAACCTCAAAATCTTACAAACTCGGGTAGGAGTGTAATATGAGTCTACAACTTCACTACCCAGAGGTCTTCGACAGCTCGTCAGTCATGGACTAGAGGATCTTAATGATCAGACTAGAGGCTTCATGGATTTCAAACAAATACTTGACTGGAATTTCAGGATGGTCGAGCATGAGGGAAAGAGAAACAATGCAGATGGGCTGACTCAGGTGTGCTAAAAACCTCCCTTGGACAATAGCACGACAAATGATGAGACTCAGGCAACATGGCATTGACATAAGTTCATGATGCAGGAGGCAACACAAACTCTCCCTATGTTTGGAAGAATAACCGAACGGAGAAGGACACAACTCTTATGTAGCGAGAACAACTTCCTACGGTCATATTAAATCCCAGATCTTGAATAACGAACAAAAGGTTGTGATTTGTCCAAGGGCGACTCATTGTGCTGCCAGTAAAAAGAAAATACTTTTCCCTTCCTCTTTTTGGGGTATATTTGATTTTTTTGTCTTTTTCAATCATTTTGGAAAAAGAATAAAAGAATTCTATGTTACAAAAGAGGATCGAGTGTTGCAGACATACTATTTCCAAGAACATGGAACACAGGGATGCTCAAGGCAAAGGGACATATGCAAGAAAAGGACACTCGAGAAAAATCCTCCAGGGGCCAAAGGTGTCAAGACGTAGAGGCAAAGTGCTACAGGGCTTGCATATAAGGCATGCTTCAGATGGTTTAGTTGAGAGAAACATGGAGCCGACATTTGACCAAAGACACAAGTATGCAAATGCGGTTAACAAAACACACAATGGTAACGTCCTTCGATGTAACTTTAATGAGCCTAGAGAAGGTAAGCTCAATGGTTTTTCATATTTAGAGAGTCTGAAAAAATGTAAAAGGTGACTCTGATGGGGTACCTTTTTAAAAGATAGTCTAATTGGATCGAAAAAGGGGTAAACTATCACCGACTAGACATCTATCCAAAACCATTTTAATGAGTGTGATAAAGACAAGGTCACTCGACTATTTTTTCATTTTTAAGGAGTCTGAAAAAAGCTTAACTATGGACTCTGTCAGGAATGTTCTTTTGAACCATTTTAACGAGTGTGAAAGAATAAGGTCACTCGATGATCTTTTCAATTTTAGGGAGTCTGAAAAGAACTTAACTATGGATTCTGTGGGGGTTCCTTTTTTGTAAATTTAGTCCCTCAAGCCTGAAAAAGGGTTAAAATTATACCTGAGAGTACTCTTCTAGAGAAACGAGGCTTCTAGAGTATACCTTTGTTCATACAGTTGACCATCTGGACCAAAAAGGGGATAAACTATCACCAGACAGACGTGACTTCAAATTTTAGTTTAGTGAGCATGAAGTTCAACAAGATCACTCGACAATCTTTTCATGTTTAGAGGGTCTGAAAAGAGCTTAAAAGAAGACCCATTAAGTTTTGGGAGTCCGCTTGGACCAAGTAAGTACTTACTACCACCTCTTGCATTCTGATTCTTCTTTTATACATTTAAATTCATTTTTTGGGGGGGCATCGACCTTTAAAATGTCGACCCTACGTTCACGTGGGTTGTCTTATGACAGCCTGCGTGTACACGTGGGATGCCTTATGGAAGCCTGAGTGTACATGCTACTGTGATCAATACAGCCTGTGTGGACCCTCCATTTAGTGTAAAAAAAAGATTAAAAACAAGAGTTAACCCTCTTAAACTTTGTCTATTTGCAGGATGTATGTTCACTGGAGGGAAAGAGAACATGAGGATATTGATGTGTTGGTCGATGAGGACCCTGATGCTCTTGTTTCACTGTTGCAGTGTGGTTTGTTAAAAAAATTCCATTGCCCTTTCATGCGAGCACAACCTAGGCTACTGAATGCATTGGTGGATTATTGGCATCTCGATGCAGAGGACTTTATTCTAGAGGGGCAGTCGCTGGCTCCAACAATAGAGGATATATACTTCCTGATTGGCCTCTCGAGGAGAGGGGAACCAGTCAATTTTCGTACCTCTCCTTTCGGGCGTCATAACATATTAGAGTTAATTGGACTCCATTGTGAAGATGATACTGAAAGAACAAGCTCGCAAGTGCCGATAAGCAAGATCTCTAACTTATCACTAAAAGTGATAGTGTTTCTCATTGGGCGGATTATTGGGTCTGCATATTTGCATCATGCTTCTCGTGCACACATGAATTGTGTAGTTTAGTGCTTAAATGCACAAATATTTGACTGGAGCACCACCTTACTGGATTGTATGAAGAGGCAATTAACAGAGTGTCGAATGCGGAATCAGAGGAACTTCGGGTTTGGGATGATTCTTTGTGATTTCTTCTTTGAGAGAGTGCCCAACTTCAGTCCTAAAGAGACTATACGAGGGCACGAGGCCTCTCTCCCCGCATTATGCAGATGGGTGGCATTGTTGTCGCGACAAGGGGTAGGGAGGACCATTGAGGCCTTCGATGAAAATTTCTTTGCTTGGTGGGCATGAGAGATTCCGGTCATAGAGGACTACCCCTATGTCGTGATTGACTTCTCTAGATACCCTAAGATACCAGTACCTCCTGGAGAGTAGTGAGGAGAGATGGGTAAGTTTTCTTCGTTGTTTTTTTTTCTTAAAATATATGTAATTTTTACGTCGTTTTTTTAATATATATATATATCATTTTTTTTATACACCAGAGTATCTGACAAATATGTGTCTGTTATATGCAGATGTGGGGCTAGTGTGACCAGTGGAATATGCAAGGAACAAGTGATTTTTTCGACTAGAGGTTGCCCTAACTGTAACCGGCAGACCAGCAGCAGCAGGAGTACCTCCATCCGGTGAGGCTGAGAGAGTTTTGAGACGAGTAGAGCGAAACTTTACCTCGCTTGCTTGCACAGTCCCCATGGCAGAGATAAAGGATCTATCATCATCTATGCAACCTCATGTAGTGGGGGCACCACGGACATGGGTCCAACGTTTTCGGCGTTTGGAAAACGTCGTTGACCATTACAATAGGGCCAACAGGCCCCGTCCGTAGTTAGGCTGGACTTTTCACGTGTCGAGGGAACTACTTGTATATTTTGGAGGGCATAAGACCCATGACTCATTATCGGACGTATTTTTGATGCGCTTGTGCCCATGCATGTACTCTGATACTTTTGATATTATATATGGATTTTTATGTCTTTTTATATCTTATGGATTACACTTTCTTTAGAAATGTATTTACATGTGCATGTGTGTGTCTTTCTTATATGTGTGCGAGATGCCAATCTAAAATTTGATTAGCTAAAGTATCTGTGACTTGATTTAATATCCTAGGAACATGAAAATATGTAATATAATCAAAGATTTGTTCTAAGAGACGTACCCTAAGGAACCGTCGGTGTAAAGTACGATCATTAACATGGTAGCCTCTATTTAACTGAGACACAACCAGTTGAGCGTCTAAATAGACCCAGAGGTGAGAGATACCAAGTGACAAAGAGTCATGACGCATCTCAATAACTGCGTTGTATTTAGTGACATTGTTTATGGTGTCGCCTAAACATATACCTCCTGAAGATAGTCATTGGCCTTGAGGTGCAAAAATTACCCAAGATGCGGAGGCAAGCCTCCGAGTGTGTCGGTTGGCACCGTCTACGAATCCAATGAACACCTCTAATTCACTTGAAATATACCATAGTGACAAAAGATAACATCAAAGACGAAACTTCCATAAAACCAAAAGAAACCAAAAAGTAATAGTACAAAGACTATACATATGTTACAAAAACTTACCCAAGGTGACCTACCTATGAATAATAGTTCTTGAGGTAGAGCTCATTTCTAGGCTCTGCCAAAGCATTTCCCTCAAAATCTACCAAATGATAAACGCCCTTTTTTAGAACCTCTTTTACAATGAAAGGTTCGAACCACATGGATTTGAACTTGCCTACCCCCAGGGGGTCCTTATTTTGGTCATAGACCAGGACAAGGTCGTCCTCCAAGGAAATCCGAGGATGCACAGACCGATCATACTAACACTTGACTTTTTGTTTGTGAGCTTCGTTAGCTAAGGCCGCATCACGACACTGCTCATTGAGCTACTCGAGATATAATAAACACTCTTCAAGAAGTGAAATGTCTGGCAATAACTGTACTTCCAACTTTAAAGATGGGATCTGGCATTCTATGGGAAAGACTACTTCTAGCCCATAAACAAGTTGAAAAGGTGAGAAACCGGTTGTAGTATTGACAGACGTGCGGTAGGCCCATAAGGCCGAGTATAACATCAAATGCCAATTTGACTTGGTCAAATTGATCATTCGTTGTAGGATGGTATTAAGAGATTTATTGATAGATTCCACTTGACCATTCGCTTGAGGGTAGTAGGGTGACAAATGTTCTTTCCTCAACCCAATATTTGATGTTAACTCAGTCATCATTGTGTTCTGAAAGTGACTTCCATGGTCAGTGACAATCTCTCTCAGGACATTGAACCGTGCTATAATCTGGTTAAACAAAAAGAGGGCGGCAGACTCGCCATCATCCTTGAACGTTGGCATAGCTTCGACCCACTTGGTGAAGTAGTCTACTGCTATGATGATATAATGGTGCCCCCTTTATGAAGGAGGGTTGCAGGTAGTGTAATTAATCCCCCACTTGGTGAAGGGACCCACGATGATGAAAAGAAACATGGGAGCGGGATGTTCCCTCATCTTCCGTGAGAATATTTGACATGGGTGGCACTTCTTGACTGATGCGATACAATATTTGATTAGTGTCGTCCAGAAGTAACCAGTTCATAAAATATTTTGGGCTATTTCCAACCCAAACAAATGACTGCCACATGCTCCAATATGGCAATCACTAAGCACGATTTTCGCTTCTTCATGCATGAGGCACCGACGAAGGATGCAATCTACACCGTGACGATACAGAGTATCTTCAAGTATGAGGTAGTTCTTGGCCTGATGGCATATATGACAATTCTCATCATGAGAAGCAGAGGTGGTGCATTTCAAAGTCTGGAGATAGATAAGTATATCTCCATACCAGGGGTCAGAAGATGCTATCAAAAACATGTCTCCTTGAATAGGCGATTCTTCGGGCATAACATCACGTGACTCGACCAAAAGTTTTGAGATGAGTTCTGGAAAGACCAATGACTTTTTGGATTTCTCTGAAACGAAATCTAAGTCAAATTCCTGGAGGAAAACTATCCATATAATGATCTTTCCGCTGATTACCCATCCTGTCAACACGTATTGAAACAGATTCACAACGGAAATGGCAGTAATCTTGCGAAACAAAACATAATGACGAAACCGTTGGACAACATGGATTGCTGCCAACGCAAGTTTTTTGATATGAGAATAATTGAGTTCTGGTCCAACCAGGCCTCGGCTCAGGTAATAAATCACATATTCTGAGAGAAAATCATCCTCCTGAACTAAGACCATGTCGATGGTTGATTCTGTTGCAACCTGCGCATTCATCGACTATCTGGTCAATAAATGACATGGGGAAATTATCTTTTGGACAGGCTTTGTTCAAATCATGGAAGTCCATGCATACGTGAATCATACCCTATTTTTTGTTTATCGGCACGAGGTTTGACACCCATTGGGTCAAATGGATAGGGTAGATAAAACCTGCCTTGAGAAGTTTCTCCACTTCAACCTTAATAGCTGCCACTTTCTTAGGATTAATCTGATGAAGCTTCTGCCGAACTAACTTAGCGTCAGGATAAGTCGTGATTTCATGTTCAACAATTTTTGGATCAATGTCTGGCATTTCCTCGTAATACCAAGAAAAAATGTTGCGGAATTCCTTAAATAAATACGTGTAGATTTGAATATCTTCGGGGGAGCAGTCAGATCCGACGAAAACATTCTCCATGATGAAAGGGGTTCTGGAGATGTTTATAAGTATAGTTTCGACGATGGTTTTCATATTACCCTCAGCATAAACAACATATGTAGCCAAAGTATTGATATGGAAATACCTATCTCCAGTCATAGACGAGGTGAATTCCCCTACTTCAATTATGCTTAACTCTGGGAGGAAGTAAGATCTGTGATGGAGATCGTCCCAGGGTTTGTCCAGACTATTCATTGCTTCAATGATTGCTTCGTCTGAGGGAAAGACTAAGTCTAAATAATCTGTATCAGTGAGGGAACCTTGAGCCCAAATAGGCTCTAGAATCGGATCTAACTCTTGTGCGGGAGTTGGATCGGGGTCAACGAAAGCTTGCTGGACTAAAGAGTACACCACTTCTACCATGAAAAAGGGCATGGACATACCATGGTGCTCTATCCCTTCCATAGTGGTTGATGGGGAAGGAAGAATCGACAGATCGTTAAAGTAAGTCATGTGAAACGATGAAACTTGGAAAATCTCAACCTTATGGTGGTCAGATATGAACTTAACATCACCTTGAGGAGGTGGGTAATTGAAAGTACCCATCAAACATGGGCACAAACCAACCCCTATGTTGTCGATGCCAGATTGAGGGTTATCAATCATTGGGACTACAGATGCCCCCAATGAAGGGTCAGGACGGGAGAAGGACAACTGATCAATGGTCACGATTTGTCCCTCGTGTGGAAACAACAAGACCCAAAAAACTGTAGTGACTACTGCTTGCATAGCATTGGTCTAGCTCCTCCCTAACAAGAGATTGTATTCAAGAGATGCATCGACCACTTCAACCTCGACACACATGGTTTTCCCTCCTAACTGCATGGGAAAAGAGGGGATAATTCCATGTGGTCGAAATGAACGACCATTGAAAGAGGTAATAAGAGTAAGTGACGAAGACAAAACGGGCTGGCCAATGGCCTTCCAACATGCCAAAGAAATTACGCATGTTGAGGCACCCTCATCAACCACCATGCGGAAAATGTTCTCAGTAAAAGTTTTCATGGTGTAAGCCATGACTATCTGGAATGCTACATGGTAAGGGAGACAAGGTTTCAAGTCAGTTGTATCAAGCATGATCATACCCGGATTACAAGTCTCGACGCATCCTAAAGTGGCTAACAGATCCTTTCTTTGGGAATGGCATCTTTGGAGGAATTCCAATGCAGACATCGTACAAGGGGTTTGAGAAAAATCCTCCACCACAGAGTAGTTCTGGGTGGCCCTTGCATTTGGGTTGTGAGAAGCTTTCTTAAACGCACCTTTTGGGATGCATGTCATGGTTTCACCTAGCATCTTCTTGATCTGAAGAGGAAGAGATGGGGTTTCAACTTATTTACCTTTATCATAGGTGCTTGTCTTGCTGTAAGCATGTTGTCTATTCGATATATAGGCATCACCTTTCATCATATACACATTTGCAGATGCGGGATTTTTTTAAGACGGAGGGGGTCCTTGGCTTCCCCCTTCTGCGCTTGTAGAGGCTTGAGTTAGATTTTGGCCATGTTGAAATGGGTTTGTTAACACAAAAGGATGTTGTTGTGACAATATCATTTGGGCCTCTACAAGTCGAGGGCATTGGTGAGTCAGGTGGTATTCTGCGCATAGAATACACAGATACCTCGACTTCCTTTTTTCAGTGTTTCCCTCGCTAGCATTATTAGTGGTTTTCTTATCCCCCTTACCCTTCTTACATTGTTTCTTCTTTCCATCAGGCTATTGGGTGGCCTTTGGATTTTTCGATTGCACACTGTGTACATCTGACGTTTGGGTAGGGGGAGCATCTGGAACAGTAGTTTGGTTGGTCGTTGTATGTTGGATAAACAATTGTTGCAATTGTTTCATCAGTTGTTCAACGGGATTTGTTTGTGCTGAACCAACAATACCATCAACATGTGGCCCAACTCTCTGTCTGGTTTTATCAAGTATTGATCGTGACGCATCTGGAAAGATCTCGTACAATAGACAAGACTGAGAATAGATTAGCTCAAGCTTTTGAGCTCTCATGATTGCATCTTGTTTGGAAAACACTCCCGATGTTGCAACGTCTTTGGATAACTATGGGACAAAAGACTTAAGGAACCACTCAAGTAGGAATGATGGTGGGACTGGCACCTTAATCAAACTCTTTCAACGTCTCCACTCTCGGATGTGATCAGAGATATGCTCCTCTTTTTCTTGTTTGAAATTGGCCAGCAATTCTGTGCCAGTGTCGTATCTCACAGGTAATTGGAAATGGTTTAGGAAATCCATTGCCAATTTGTCGAAGGAAGAGTATCTTGAGCGGTTGAGCTCAATGTACCATTTCAAAACACTCCCAATGAGAGTACATTGAAACAATCGCAACTGTATGGAGTCGTCTTTCAATGAATTAGATGAGCACCAAAGGTGAAAAGTAATCACATGATCTCCTTTATCTTCGTTAGGCTTGTCTTCAAACTTTGGTATGTCCGAAGGAAACTTCGTCAGCATAGGGGGCCAACGTGGATCATGATAGATAGGGTCGTTCAACAACCTTGTTAGGTCTGGAAAATGCAAGGTTTCCAGGAACTGTAGTTTGGGTTGTTGGTGATAACCATGGGAAAAGGAGCCTGGAGTTTGACTGGCACCAAGTTGCGAGGAAAAGTTAGGTTGTTGGCCTGGGCTCTGGTAAAAATCATGGCCATGACCAGCGTACGGATTTTTCATTTGAGGAGACATCATCGGTTCATTCTCAAAATAGGACGTAGATGGTTGGGCGTGCATTACATTCAGAGGACTTTGGGAAGGGTTGCCCCATGCCGATCCCATGGGCATAGGTACTGCACCTTGCCCGGGGTTCCATTGGTTGGGAAGCAAATTTCCCTCGATCGACATTCTTGATGAGGGAACTGATCCCTGCCAAGAATTCCAAGGTCCTGATGTGGATTAAGTTCCTGGGTGTGCCCCCTGTGTAGGAATAGTACCTTGCATAGGATTAGGTTGTCTGTAACCAGGGTTGCCCCCAGTCGAGAAAGCAACTGACAAGAAAGCGTTGTTACCAAACGCACCGAACAAATAAAATGGTGTAGAACCTACCAACATATTATGAGAAGGTGGTCCTTGACTCCCTGCTCCAAATGAACTATGGTGTGTGTTCGGCCCGACAGATTGTTGGTGGGCACCACTGAGCGAAGGGGAAGAAGGAGGTATATGACCTCCTCCATAAGGGAAAGCATTAAAAGGGGATTAAGTGCCCCCCATGGGTCCTTGCAGAGGAGCGTTAGAGCTCCCTACCCCCAAAAATAAAGTCTGTAAAGTGGAGTAGGAGAGTACAGAGCTTGTACCTGAGCTAGGCATCCCGTATGAGAAGAGAGGGCCTGTCACACTCTGTGTGGAAGGAGAAGTAGTCTCCGCCAAAGACGGGATCGGACCACTTCTCGAGGTAGAGGTGATCGAGACCATGGTGGCTCGGACCGTTGATGGTGCATTAAGAGGTGGAACACCCCTTGTGGTGATAGTCGTAGTGGGAATAACAGAATTCCCAGAAGAAGTGGCAACATTTGTTTCCATTGTTATGTGTGACACTATCTGGCGCTCGTAAGGATAAATTTTTACGATGATGGGTGCCAAAAGATCAGTGGTTGGAGTTTCATATGGACCAAGAGATTCCACTCCAAAGTCTGAAATGGTTGGTTCCTCCTAATATTAGTCAAGCACAGTTTCCTGTGACCCAGTCGCTTCAAAAGACCCTTGTTGGTCTAGCTTTCGCCTTAGCGGTGGCGGGGGTGGCTCTAGTGTAACCGGTGGCAGGCCAAGAAGCCTTCATGACCGGCAGAGCTCATGATCCTCCACTGTGTGAGAAGATCAAAGACACACTAGGGATTTCTATTCATTCAAAAACAACACACACTAGAAAAAGTCCCTACAAGATAAAACAAGCAATGATTAAACTATTTGGAAGAACAATTATAACAACCAACACTAGAGAAAATTACAAGTGCAAGTGAAACTCGAACACGGAAGCACCCTCCAGGTATACTCTGCAAAGTATAGCCTGATGTCTATCCTAGGTACCACGGTCTACCCTCGCAGTCACTTGTGTAAGTCCCTAAAATAATGGCAACTAGGTTGCCAATGAGTGAACAGTCACCAGGCGGGTACAGTCGACAGTCGGGTGGACCGCAATGAGAAGGGTATCAAGCCTAAAACCTTTCAAGGGTATCGAAATAAAGTGGTTTGGAAGACAACTGAGGACCTCGAACGAATTCAAGACCCACGAAGCTCCGTGGAAAATGAAATCAACAAAATTCCAAAACAAGCCCTCTATATGCGTTCCCCACTATGCTTGGTTCGACTTTGAAGGGGTTATCTCTACTACCTTTCCGCACGCTACCTCATGTTTATCCCCTGTGTTAGAGGGGGCCCCGGATAACTTCCATGATACTAGACTTTTAACGCTCCCTAGCACAAACTCTTATGTATGTTTTGTAGCCTTGAAGAATTTCCTCTCCAACCTAAATCAAGGCTCTATCCTAGACTAGTTGATGGACCCTACAAACATAAATTCTAGTTGATTTTAATTAATCGTTAATTTTTATGGCTTGTCTTAAGTCAAAGGTTATGAAAGTGAAACTAGTGATGTTTTGAGAGACGAAAGAAAAGATAAACAGAAAATTGGAAACAAAATAACTTCTTCTTGACAAAATTTCAATCAACTTTTCAAGGTAAATTTTTTCTAAGATATTTGAATAGTAAACTCAAAATAGGATTTCACTCAACTACAAGCTACTTATTTTCCTAAGTGAACAACCAATAACTTATGATAGAAAAACTTTTTCTAGTTATTTATGCAAACCAACAATTACTTAATCAAACCAAGAAATAAAAGACTTTTTTTTTTATTTAATGCTCACAAAGCAAAAAGGAAAAATGATGACAAGTAAAGACCAAGAAAAATTTTGGCCTAAGCACAGATCGCAAAGAGTTACTAACAATAACACACGAACTGATGAAAGTAGACTCTCACGCTTGTCTAAAAAACCCTATGAAAGAAAAAATTTGAGGAAAACATTTTAGTGAAAAAGAAAGCTATTGTTGTGATCAAACCTAAGTTGTTGACTGCTATGACAAAGACCAAGAACCCTAATAGATATAACTCTTGTCAAGGAAAACGATGACTACCTCTCCTTAAACAAAAAATTTCTCAACAGGTACATTGTTGACAATTCAACAACCAGTGTGTGCACGTGAGTTGTGTAAGGTCAGAGAGTGTGTACACACATGTAGAACTTATGCAAGCCACGTGTACCTCTGCAACTCTTCAAAAATGAAAAGACAAGTAATCAAGCACTGACAGAGATTACTGGTATTGAGAACCAAAATCTCTTGAAGACTCATAAACTTACTTTGTCAGAAAAGAAAACAATTCAAGGAAAATTTCATAGAACAAAACCAATTTGAGGTGGTACCTAAGCTACAAACTACAAAAACAGAGACCAGAATGAGTTTCAAAAAACCCCTGAGAAGGATCACTTCTAACATGGAAAAGGATGACTACCTCTTTAATAAAAAAATTCTAAACCTAGCCACACTATTGTCACTTTAGCAGCTAGCGTGTCCACATGGGTTGTGTGAAGGTTGGGCACGTGTACACGCATGCATTCCTTATACAGGCTGCGTGTACCTCTGTGACTTACCAAAAATAAAATGCAAGCAAGCAAAGAAAGTAGGGAATACTGGTATGGAAGACCAGAATCCCTACTAGCTCAGACTCTTGCTGAAACTTAGAAAAAAGGTGATGAAACCAATTTAAAACTACCAAAAAGTATCCCCAGAAAACCCTAGAGATCCCCAGTATGGTCGTCAATTCTATTGTGAGTGGGAAATCCCCCTATGGACTAGCACTTAGGGTTTTATCATGCATGGAGAAAATACCTAAACATTCCTAATTTTTACCATCATCCCAGACCTAATCCCCATTATTCTTAAGAAAATACATAGTTAAGAAGATCAAGTGAACATACCTTATTTCCGGCATTTGGTATCGATCCCTCTTCACGCTTGGTCGCTCTTTCACTTCAACTCTCCTCCCAAGGATGACCTGCATTCACAAAAGACAAACAAATAACTACACATGCATTTGATCTACATATTAATGGGTTAGAGATTTAATCAACATGTACGCAATAAACACTGAAAAACTCATATGGTGGGACGAGAAAAGTACTTCTTTATTATTAACTTCACTAAAGCAACTTACAATGATGAAGACGACCACTGCTCCATGAATCTGGTCCTGGGCTCCTCTTTTAATATGCACCAACTGCTAACACACTTGCTTCTCTTCTTCATTGAAATCACAAAATGGTTGCAGAATCTTGGGCAAAGGGGAATACGAATTCAGGTAGAGTTTATCTACTATGATTTTTCTTCCTTTTCAAATGGGACCCCTACCTCTTATTTTATAGGCTAGAAGGAGTTGGGTATTTAGTCGAATGAATGGCCATGCATGGTCGAAAGGTTTAGTTAACTTATCCAAAACTGTGTGTTTCGTCAGCAAATTTCCATTTTTCGTGCTTTTATAGGTACATGCAGGTTGTAGTGGGTCAGCTAGAGTGTACACGCAGTCTGTAGTGGAGTAGGGTGCATGGGCCTTTTAAAAAGGGTGTTTTTAAGAAGAGTTGTTTAGTATTGTCTTGGAAAAGAAGGCATATGAGATGGCCTGATGTCAGGTAAGTGTGTCTGGTGTAAATTAAGGTTATAACATACGTGGAAACCCAAATTGGAAGAAAACCACAGAATTAATTTTATTATATGTCTTGAATAATTACATTAATTGGAAGCACCAACTTCCTTTGTTTTCCAGCTGCAACTGGAAGGAGGCTCCAACCCCCTAGTTTCTCAAGCTACAACCTGAGGGAAG
>SNQJ01S0021225.1:238616-264490 GCA_010110895.2 Picea sitchensis | reverse complement strand
ATGAGGACATTTGTTAGAAAAATGACCAATACCATCACAATTAAAACAAATTAAAGGAAGCTTACCTCTATACCTACCATTGGTTCCCTTGTTCAGTCTTTTGACGAAGTTGGCCACTTCTTCATCATCTTCCGAGATGTCGATGTTGTTTCTATATTCGTCTTGTTCCTTTTTCTTTTGCTTTGATATTTTGGATGCTTTGAAAGTTGTTTTTTTTACATCTAGATTTTCCTGTTCAATTCTCATTTCATATGTTGTGAAGATTCCATGCAGTTTGTCCATTCTTATTGATTTCTGATTCAATCTTTCTTCTAGTGCTAATATCTTAGGGTTGAATCTCATAGGAAGAGATCTTAGTACCTATTGAACAATTACAGATTCTTCAATTTCTTCTCCCAATCCTATGATTGCATTCACTATTTCGTCAACTCTTAAGAAGTAGGCTATAATATTCTCATCTTCCTTCATTTTTAGTTGTTCGAACTGACCTTTGTAAGTTTGAAGTTTTGTTGCTTTGACTTTTGTATCTCGTTCATAAATATTTCGAAGCTTGTCCCAAATCTCTTTAGCGGATTTACAATGTGCAACTTTTGTGAATATTGTTTCACTGAGACCATTCAAAAGTGCATTTGTATCTTTGGAATTATTCTGACCAAGTTTCAATGCTTTGTCATTTGTTGGTGGCACTGTTGGTACTGTGTATCCATCTACAATTGATTGCCAAATTTCAAACCCCTATGCCTGTATATATGTCTTCATCCTTATACTCCAAAAAGCATACTTATGTCCATCAAAGTGTGGAATTTCATTTTTATATGAGTTGGTAATCTCCATGATCTACCTTTAAGTGGTTAAACTGATTTTTGAAGGAACCTTCTCTGATTCCAATTGTTGGATTACTAAGAGGGGGGGTGGTGAATCAGTAATAGCATAATTATAATCATTTTTCTCCAAATAATCCAAGTGTTATATCAATGTAGAATTATTATCCAATAATGAGCAATAAGAAGTGAATAATCACACACATACACAGTACACCAATGTTTTACGTGGAAACCCAAATCGGGAGAAAACCACATAATGTTTTTTCTTATATGTCTTGAAGAATTACATTCATTGGAAGCACCAACTTCCTTTGTTTTCCAACTGCAACTGGAAGGAGGCTCCAACCCCCTAATTTTTCAGGCTACAACCTGAGGGAAGCTCCAACTCCCAAATTCTCTGGCTACAACCAGAAGGAGGCTACAACCCCCTAAATTCTCTGGCTACAATCGAAAGGTGGCTACAACCACCTGTCCTTGCCCCATCCAACCGCCTTGAAGTATAAGTAGAATGATGGAACCACTGTCAATATGTCACTGTCAGATATACTATTGTACAACTGTAACAACCTATACCACTGACCTGCATCCAATATGTACAACTGCCTTGTAATCAATCTGTACCTGAACTGAACATGTATCTACAAAAATTACAACAGATATGCGACCTGTAGTGTTGGAGCCCGTGTATGTACACACCCTATCTGTTATGCAGCCCGTGTATGTATGGTACCAAACTGTTATGCAGCCTGTGTATGCCTTCTAAAAAATAGGGTTTCCTTTTCTTGAAAACTTCTGACATTCTGTAACTTCTTTCACATAGATCTGTAACCTATCACTATATCCAGAATGTAACTATACCTTGTGCATGCATCCTCATATATAACCTTTACTCAAGGCAAGTATGTCTCTCTCTAGTCATGTGTCATATAGGTATGTGTAATCATGAAGAAGTATAATATCCCTCACATGATCTTAGTCATAAAACCATTTTTGATATTAAACTTCTCAATACATCAACTACTACACAAATACAAGATCTCAACCATGTGCCATAAAGACCCTTATCCATATTCCAAGAAATACAAGATGTGCCTCAATAAAAAGTATCAACGATAAATATACTAGCATTGTATTTCTGTATATCTGAATTATACAGAAGATCCCATGTAGTCACTAGTCTCTCTAGGGAGAATTCTCAAATCTCCATTGCCATTCCTCATGCATACATCTAAATCCAACTATTCATAGAAATAAGACATACCTTTTGAACCAATGGATGGATCTAATGTATCTGAGCACTTTAGACCTTCCTAGGAGCTTGATCTCAGAAACTAGAGCCTCTACATCTTCATCTTCTCAATTTTCCATGAATTTATCAACATGTACGCTCCCTATACACTGACATCCCACATATAACTCAACATGTACGCACCTTGTACATAGACAACCCGCGAATAACTCAACATGTACGCACCTTGTACACAGACAACCCGCATATAACTCAGTATGTACGCACCTTGTACATAGACAGCCTGCGTACACCTCAGAAAATAGGGTTTTTCTGTAATTCCGAGAATTTCACCGTCAACCCTTCGTGCTACCTCAGACATTCACCACTTCAGATGTATCCACAAGTATTTACAAGAAGCTTTACACAAGAAAATATATATACAATATGTACAAGTGTGTCTTTAGTGAGTGAGCTTTGCCTCTTATTTATATCATCATGTAGACTCACACTTTCCTTATTTTAGGACTTCTTCATTTAAAATAATTTCTTTTGCAAAACACTTTGACCCTTGGGGGCTTCTACAAGACTCATGAGGGGTTCTCCAACTTCATATGGTCATAACTCTCTAACCGTGAGGAGTTATGTGACGTTCCACATACCACCAGAAATGGCATAACAAACACTATTCATCTAGGATAGTTTCATTGATAGATTCACTATCATTCATCTCATTATTCTACAATTAAGCATAGGTTCTCTCACTCCACAAAGCGTCTTCCCATGAGGGCTTTCACCATAAGGGGACCACTTTGGATTTCATCCATCTTTACTTCTTATCAACCACGACAAGAGAATAATGAGTCATCTTTACATCAAACAATCTTGGGTCCATTACTCAAACCTTTGTGCTACAGGGATTTCTTCAAGGGTTGACATCAATGACAACCAACCTTAATCAACATTTATCAATGAATAATACACTATTAAATTTCTTTAAAATAATCTCAACTAAAAGCACCAAGCATAAGAACTTCAAATATGGAATAAAACAAAACCTTTTTGAAAACATAGACCATACACAATATCATTTTGAGTTTTACAAGAGGATCAATCCACTTGAAAATAGAGTTTGGAAACACTCGAAATTACAACAAAAATTTGAAAATTGTAAACACCTTAACTATTATTCGTTTGACAGCTATTGTAACAAAATGGCATTAAGACTTTCTATTGGTTCTACAGTTTCCAAAATGGCATTAAGACTTTCTGTTGTTTATATGGTAAGAAATATGTTTATATGGCATATCGGCAGAAATTTATGTTGTTTATATGGTAAGAAATATGTTTATATGCAGCTTGCAATAATTAGAAACATCCTCTATATTAGGGAGAGAGATAAATCACTGCAGTTCAGAGTATGCTTTATCACATTGTCATTTGTCAACATCCTCTTTAGTATAGATCACTGCACTTCAGTGTATGCTTTATCACATTGTCAACATCCTCTATAGTATAGATCACTGCACTTCAGAGTATGTTTTATCACATTGTCAAGATTGGAATTCCAAAATAAGAAACTGGGAAAAGCTAATTTATAAATCTCTGTTCATGCATGAGGTTTGAGCCTTAGATAAAAAGATGGGATTTATAAATGTAAGCTTTGTTCATGCATGAAGTTTGAGCCTGTTCATACCTGAGGTTGAGTCATAGATAATCATTTAAGCTGGCAAACGCTAATTTATAAATGGAAACATTGTTCATATTTGTTTCTGAAACCGAACTTCCAACTTCTGTGTGGGATCTGCCCTTTAAATGTCTGCGCTTTTTTTACTGTGTGGGATCTGTCCTTTTTAAAAATTGTAAGCCTCTTGCTATAGATTATTGGAAGATCGTAGTGTAAATTATTATCAACTTTAGCTTATGAAAATGTTATATCTAATACAAAAGCAGTGATTGTATTGGAAATTATGTTAGTTTTCCGTGAAAAGTTGTGTGAAGAAAAGAAATCGAATTATTATGGACTTTCCACATGTTAAATTATAATTGTGTTAAGGGTTTTATTTGGTGTGACATTCCATTCATAACAATGTTAATGTGTTTAAGTGGGACATTTTATTAATAACAATAATAATAAGGGTTTAGGGTTTTTATTTCTGGTGGTGGGGTAGCATATTTATTATTTTTTTCATGGTGTTTAATTCCTGCAAAGTAGACTTTGACTGGTTGGTTGTAATAATCTTAGATAAACAATAATAAGATACATTCCTCTGGATCTTAAAAAGCAATAAGCAATAATAAGATAAGGAAGGTAAATAGATTTTTCATTATTATAAATTAAAAAGTTATAAAATAATGATTGGTTAAAATTTATATAAATTTAATAACAATATATTTTAAATATAATAATTTTGAAGTTTATAATAATATTATTTTAATAATTAATGAAATGTTGAATTTAACAACAATGTTTTTGAAAATTATAATAATATAAAAAATTATTTTAATAATTTATTAGTTATAAATTGAGTGAGTGATGATCATCATTAAATTATAATTGTGAAATGGGAGTTTATTTGATGTGACATTACATTAAGAACAATTAAAATAAAAATTGATTTTTGATAGTTATGAATAAAAAATTACAAAATATAATACTATATATAATTTATTTTTAAGATTAAGGTCAAGCCAGACACCAAATTGGTGTATGACAAAGTGATTTGACTAGTAAAATGATGAATTGGAATTTATATTTTAATAATTAATGATATGTTGAATTTAACAATAATGTATTTCAAATATAATAATTTTGAAAATTATAATAATATTAAAAATTGATCTTAATAATTTATTAATTAGATTGGGTAAGCTTTGATCATCATTAAATTATAATTGTGACATAGATCAACTTGTTTTGTTAAGAGTTTTGTTTGGTGTGACATTACATTAAGAACAAGGAAAGAAATGGAAAGTTGGTTTTTCATCATTATGAATAAAACAAACTACAAATAGTGATGGGTTAGAATTTATATTTTAATAATTAAGCATATGTTGAATTTAACAACAATGCATTTCAAAATTTTTGAAAATTATAATAATATCTAAAATTAATCTTGATAATTTATTATTTAAATTGATTGAGTCATGATCATCATTAAATTATAATTGTGACATAGATCACCTTGTTAAGGGAGTTTATTTGATGTGACATTACATTAAGAACAATAACAAAAATGGAAAATTGATTTGTCATTATTATGAATAAAAAAACCTACAATATAGTGATGGTTTATGTTGATTTATCCTATAACTCAAACATTGAGATTAAAAACCAATAATCCATTTCAAACATAAATTTATACATGTTGTTATAAATTTCAGAATTATGCAATTTACTTAGAGCTGAGTTATAACATCAGAAAATCACAGCAAAAACATATAGGAAACCAAGCATAAAAATAGGAAAACACCAAATGTAACCTAGAAACCCTAGTGTGGGGAAAACCAGCTAAAAGGGGCTTTTATTGGGCATACATGACAATATTTACAACAATAGAATAAACTAAAATTCCTTACAAATTTCTCAACAAACTTTACAATTCGCAATAGAAAAACTCGCCCAATTGTTAGTTGTATGGCCCATCAAGTTCTGTCCTTGTACAACTTGGTCTGTACGACCTAGGTACGACTCAGGTACGACATGTATGACATGTACAAATTCAACATGTTGTACGACCTGTTTTCTAGTGTTGGTATGGCCTGCAAGCAACCCTCTTGCCTGAGAAAATGTGGCCTATACTTGGCCTACTCCTCTTTGTGATCTGGATTTATGAGAAGAATGAACAGAATAATACACTGAATACAATAACAAAATGATAAAGAGAGCAACAATAGATATAAAGTGAACACTAACTTCTATTGAATAAATAAAATAGGTTGAACTGTAAAACTGCAGAACTGAAAACAACTTGCTCGAATGGTGGTAGTTATCTTTGAGAAGAGATGTGGCTGCTACACGCATCTGTTTAAGAAGAATGATTACAATCAGGATCCAAAGGCCCTTTTAACATTACTAATGAATGCAAAATCCCTAGATATCCAAAAACCTAACCTTATTAGATGAAACACCAAAAGTTATGTGGGCCTCGATGGGTAAGTTGGTACCTCAACTTCTTGGGGTCGTAACTTTTGCATACGACCTCTGTTTAAGGTGCGTGATATCTTGTTGGAAAGGTATTCTTGATAAATTCGCATTATGTCATCAAACTTTGACTACGTCTATAGTTTGAGTGTGGAAAGCCAAAAAAACATTGTTCAGGGCCCCAAAACGGCCCTGGAAGTTCATAAAGATGTGTTGACATGAAAATTTCTAAAATAATTCAGTTGGATTAGGTGGGTGGCCACCAGTATCCACCTGGAAGATGTGTAGGGATTCAGACAACCCCAGAAGTGTAGAACACACAATTACAAATAAGTACAGAAGACCGTGTTGAACTAAAAATTATCAAGAGGAGTCAGTTGGAATGGGTGGGTGGCCACCAATATCCACCTAGATTAGTCCTCCCCCCTTAGGAAGCAATGGTGTCCATTGCGTTGAGTTCCCCCATCAGGTGAGGAAAATTCTGCTAAATTTGGCCTCAGGTGAGCCACTTTCCTTGGTGTAGGAGTTGCCCTGCCTTGAAAACCCGATAAATGTGGATCCTCTGCTGGCGCGTGCCCTTGACTTGTGTGTCCACTATCTGATCAGTGGATGCATGTTCCATACAGTCAGGGTTGAGCTCTATTGGTGTTAATTGTTTTGTGATCTTTGAGGTGTCCAATAATGGTGGAAAATATTGTCGAAGGAGGTCCACATTGAAAACTGGGTGCAAGCCAAGGAAGGGTGGAGTGTTGAGCTCAAAAGCATTGCTACCCACAACCTTGGTGATAGTGTAAGGCCCATAGCAAAGTGGGCATATCTTCTGATAGGGCCTTGTAAGGCGCTCTTTCTACAAATGTAACCAGACCTTGTCTCCCACCTTAAACTAGTGCAGTACCTGGTGTTGATCATGATGTTGCTTGTACTTAGCATTGGCTTTCTACAAAATCTCATGGACCTGTTGGTGGATGTGTTGAATCCACTCAATGAATCTGGTGGATTTTTCGGCCTCAAACTAAACATGGGAAGATTCTGATTGTGTGGTTGCAACATGTAGTGCAACATCAATCAGACCTAAGGGTTGGAATCCCAGCCCCACCTAAAATGGGCTATGGTCGGTGGAGCTATGGAGAGCCCTGTTGTAGTTGTGTTGAACATATGTAAGACTCTCATCCCATGTACGTGGATGCGTAGAGTTGTACATGTGCAGGATGTTCATAATGAGTTGATTGACGACCTTTGTTTGGTCGTTGGTTTGGGGGTGGAAATAAGTGGATTTAGTGAGCTTGGTGTCAAACAGTGATCAGAGACTCGACCAAAATGTGTTGAGGAACTGACTGTCCCAATCTGAGGTGATGGTTTGTGGTATCCCAAAATGGACCCACACTCGTTCGAAGAAGAGCTCGATAGTATCTGCCACTTTGATGCTCTTCTTATAGGTTGTGATAATGGCCATCTTCGAAAACCGATCAACCACTAAAAATACACAATCATTGTCGTGCTTGGTGGATAGAAGGACAACCATATAATCCATCAAGATGGATTCCCAAAGCTTCTCGGGAGTAGGAAGAGGGGTTTATAATCCTTGCTTCTTGATGGTTGGCTTGGAAATGGCATAGGAAATACAAGATATGATATACTTGCTAACGTCTTGTCGAAGTTTTGGCCAATCAAAAGGATTCTGTAGAATGACCACAGTTTTCTCCATGCTAAAATGTCCCGCCATCTAACTGTAGTGAGCCTCCCAAATCATATTTTCACACTCTCTTGTGGGAACAAAGAGGTGGCCCAGATGGCATAGCATTCCATCATGGATGTGAAAATTGGTGGCATTCACTCTTGTACCCAAGAGCTAATAGGTGGTGGTGAAGTCAGGGTCATGTTGATAAAGTTGGGGCCACTCAGATTCCTCATGCCCACAGGAATGGAGCATTGTGGTGAGTGCAACAACGGGAGGGAGAATAAGGCATCCAACGACATGATTTGTGCTCCCTGTCTTATACTTGATGTTGAGATGGAATTGTTGTAGGTATGTGAACCACTTTTGATGGCGATCATTCTGAAACTTCCCATGTGTCTGTATGAACTGCATATTATTGTGATCAGTGTGAATGATTGTCTCCTTTCCCATAATGTAATTCTTCGATTGACGACAGGATTGCACAATGGAATACATTTCTTTGTCATAGTTGGGGTATTTCCGGAGAGTATCTGAGAGTGTCTCACCATGGTATGCTACTCGATGACCATGTTGAGTGAGGACTATGCCTACAACATAGTCAAAGGCATCAATCTCAATCGCAAATGGTTGTTTCGGATCACGTAAGGAGAGTACTAGAGATGATCATCAAATGTTTGTTGGTGTGCCTTCCCCCATGAAAAATTTTCCTTTCCATCACCCTTGGTTAATTGGTTGAGGGCCCATGCAATATGGGAGAATTCCAACACGAACCTTCGGTAGAAGTTGGAAAGTCCCAAGAAGCTCCAAATCTCGTTTAGTGTGGTCGGAGTTGGCTAGTCATGAATGACTTGGATCTTAGCAGGATCCACATGTACTCCATGCTCATAAACAATGTAGCCCAAGTATTGGACCATGTTCATATGAAAGGAGCATTTTTCCAAGTTGGCATATAACTTGTGTTGTCGCAGAGTGCCCAAAAACTGTTGAATATGTTGCATGTGCTCCTCCCAAGTCATGTTGAATATTAGGATGCCATCCATATATACCACCATAAAAGAGTTGGCGAAGGGTCTCAATACATCATCCATTAATTTCATGAAAGTTGTTGGTGCATTTGTTAATCCAAAGGGAATGACCATCCATTCGAAGAGACCTTCTTTAGATTTTAAAGTTGTCTTCCATACATCAGTTGGTTAGATGGGAACCTGGTGGTAGCTAGACTTTAGGTCAATCTTAATGAAGAACTTTTCCCCTTGAGTTGGTCAATAAGGTCATCAATCTGGGGATTTGGGTACTGGTTCCTGACTGTGATTTTGTTTAATTCTCTATAATCAATGCAAAGCCGCTAGGTCCCATCTTTCTTTTGCACCAACAAAAGTGGGTTTCCGCAAAGGGAGGAGTTGGGTCGGATGTGCTCCTTTTGAAGAAGATCTTGGATATGGCACTTGATTTCGTTATTTTCTATCAGTGAGCAACGATAGACTGGTCCATTAGGTAGTGGTGCATCGGGGGTTAGATAAATTGAATGCTTGAGTTGGCACTATGTCAGTACCTCAGTGGGTGAGGAGAAGATGTCTATGTACTCTTCAATGATCCCGTCCACTTTCTTTTGCTGCAAAGAGAGACTCTATGCATAGGTCATGGATGTGGCGATGACCTTTTTCTTACTGCGAGCATGGATCACAAAGAAGATGAACTTCCTCGTTTATGAAATGGCCTTATTGCATTGCTTAGCAGATATTAAAGAAATATAGGTAGGCAACGCTAACTTTGGTATCTTGTACAATTGTCTGCCCAAAGTAATAATAACACTGTGGGGTCTAGACTCATACACAACATGTCGCTTCCAAAAATATGGCTTGCCTAAAATAACATCACAAACTTCAAGGGAAGAAATATCAGACAATACCTCATCTTTGAAGGGCTTTATGTTGTAGGGCAGATGACACTATTGGATGATGCAAAGATCTCGTCCTTAGAAAAGCCAACCAATGGTGTAGGGATGTGGGTGTAGTGTTATTGATAATTCCAACCACTTGAGGACCTCTGTTGCAATCAAGTTCTTCTGACTGCCACTATCCACAATGAAATGCAACAAAGTCTCCTTTACCCACATCTTTGAGTGAAAGAGGCATTCCCCTTCCTCTAGTTCTTCTGGTTCGCTTGGTTGGACTTTGGTGGTAGAAATAGTGGCACTGGGTTCAACATCAATTATCCTATTTCCACTTTTTGGATTTGATTCGGAGTCAGAATCTGCCTCTGACTCAAAAAATTTCAACTGGGCCACCAGTGACTGCTTGGAGCGACATTCTTCGATGCTAAGGGCTTTTATGCTATTCACACCATTTTCTCGTGTCCTTCGATTTCTCATTACCCTTCTTGGATTTCATCTTGGAATGGTTTTCTTGAGAGTGAACATATTTTCCATGTCCCTTGTTTTGTGGGTTAGGGCCACCTTTTCTCTTATTTGGCTGTGAGGATTTTTCATATCCAAACTCTCGCCTCTTCTACTTAAATTTATGCTCGATATTGATAACATATCTATAAGACGCACCTAATGATGTGATGCCCATAAAATACATTTTTTTTTAATGTATATATACAAACAATCGTGGTATTTGAGCACCAAATGTCGTCTAGATTCTTTGATACCCAATTTGGTCCGCAGGTTATGGAAAATATTGGTGAAATCTGGTACTGTCTGAACCCTTTCTTGACGCAGCATGGTCCATATTGGGTACTGGTCCTCGTAGCTTCCAAAATGGTAGTATTTCTCTTTAATGGAATACCTGAAGGAATCCCATGTGGGGGAGACTAAAAATGTTTTATATTCCTCTATGGCCCTTTTCTCATAGTAAGTATCCCACCAATCCTTAACATGGGGGACAACCTTGAGGACTGCAAAAGTAATATTTTTCTTGTCGGAAAAATTGTGGACCGAAAAATACCCTTTCGAGTAGATTCATCCATTTATCTATAACATTTGCATCTATCAGTCCTTCAAATAATGGAATATCAAAATTTACATGTACCTTGAAGGGGGTTGCATGGTCGCTTGATATATGCATCTCCTGTGGGTAGTCGTCGAAGGATATGTGCAAAGTTGTCGACCATTTCGTTCATTTGTCACGCAAGGGATTCCTCGAGAAACATTTAAAAGGATCTCTTGCTCCATCAACTTTCTTATCATCCCCCATGGTTTTTTTTCGAGCTCGACGTGGCCGATATTTCAAAGGATTTATTGGTTCAAGTCCCAACTTCTTGTACCCAAATCTTGTCAGGGACATGCACGAAGAAAAATAAATGAAAAACAGACTGTTATGATACCACTGATCTGGATTTATGAGAAGAGTGAAAGGAATAATAGAATGAATACAATAACACATATATACAGAGAACAAAAATAGATATACAGTGAACAATAACTTCTATTGAATAAATAAAATAGGTCGAAACTGTAAAACTACAGAACTAAAAAAAATTTCTCGAATGGTGGTAGTTATCTCTGAGAAGAGATGTGGTTGCTACACGCATCCTTCTAATAAAAATGATTACAATGAGGCTCCAAATACTCTTTTAACATTACTCATGAATTCCAAAACCCTAGACATCCAAAAACCTAACCCTATGAGATGAAACGCCAAAAGTTATGTGGGCCCTGATGGGTAAGCTGGTACCTCAACTTTCTGGGGTCGTGAATTTTTCATAAGACCTCTATTTTAGGCGCGTGATAGCCCGTTGGAAAGGTATTCTTGAGAATTGCACATTATGTCATCAAAATCTGACTCCGTCTATAGTTTGACTACGGAAATCCAAAAAAACATTGTTTAGGGCCCCAAAACGGCCCTGGAAGTACAAAAAGATGTGCTGACATGAAAACTTCCAAAATAAGCCAGTTGGATTATGTGGACAGCCACCAGTATCAACCTAGAAGATGTGTAGGGCTTTATACATACCCAGAAGTGTAGATCACACAATTACAAAGAAGTATAGAAGAATGTGTTGAACTAAAAATTGTCAAGAGGAGCCAGTTGGAATAGTTGGGTGGTCACCAATATCCACATGGATCAGTCTTCCCCCCTTAGGAAGAAATGGTCCCCATTGTGTTGAGCTCCCCCATCAGTTGAGAAAACTTCTGCTAAATTTGGCCCTGGGTGTAGGAGATTCCCAACATTGAAAACTCGATAATATGGATCCTCTAATGGCGAGTGTCCTTGACCTGTGTGTCCACTATCTAATCAGTGGATTCCTATTCCATGCAATCAAGCTTGAGGTATGTTGGTTTCAATTTCTTTACGATCTCTAAGTTATCCAATAATGGTGGAAAATATGGTCAAAGGAGGTCCACATTGAACACTAGGTGCAAGCCAAGGAAGGGTGGAGTTTTGAGCTAAAAAACATTGCTACCCATAGCCTTGGTGATAGTGTAAGGCCCGTAGCGAAGTGGGAAGAGCTTCTGATGGCGCCATGTAAGGCTCTCTTTCTGCAAATGTAGCCAAACCTTCTCTCCTACCTAAAACTGGTGCAATACTCAGTTTTGATAATGGTGTTTCTTATAATTAGCATTAGCTTTCTACAAAATATCATGGACCTGTTGGTGGATGTGTTGAATCTACTCAATGAATTCGGTGGATTTGTCGACCTCAAACTGAACATGGGAAGATTATACCTATGTGGTTGCAAGAGGTAGTGCAACATCAATGGGACCCAAGGGTTGCAATCCGAGCCCCACCTAAAATGGGCTATGGTCGATGGAGTTATGGAGAGCCTTGTTGTAGCTATGTTGAACATAGGGAAGACTCTCATCCCATGCACACAGATTCTTAGATTTGCACATGCACAAGATGTTCACAATCATCTGATTGACGACCTCTATTTGGAAATCAGTTTTGGGGTGGAAAGCAATGGATTTAGTGATCTTGGTGTCCAAAAGTTACCAGAGACTTGACCAAAATGTGATGAGGAACCTGTTGTCCCGATCTGAGGTGATGGTCCATGGTATCCCAAAATGGACCCACACTCATTCGAAGAAGAGATTAGTAGTATCTATCACTATGATGCACTTCTTATAGGCTGTGATAATGGCCATCTTCGAAAACTGATCAACCACCACAAATACACAATCATTGTCGTTCTTGGTGGATGGAAGGCCAAAAATATAATCCATCGAGATGGATTCCCAATGCCTCTCGAGAGTAGGAAGAGGGGTGTATAAGCCTTTCTTCTTGATGGATGGCTTGGCAATGGAAGATGAAGTGCAAGATATGGTATACGTGTCGACGTCTTGTCAAAGTTTTGGCCAATAAAAATGTTTTTGTAGAACGACCAAAGTTTTCTCCACACCAAAATGTCCCTTCATCCAACTGTAGTGATTCTCCCAATTAAACTTTGTATGTTCTCTTGTGGGAACATAGAGGTGGCCCAGTTTGCATAGAATTCAATCCTGTATGTAAAAATCAATGTTATTCACTCTTGTACCCAAGATCTAATAGGTGGTGGCGAAGTCAGGGTCACACTGATAAAGTTGGGGCCACTCACATGCCTCATGCCCATAGGAATGGAGCACTGTGGTGAGTGAAACAATGGGAGGGTGACAAAGGAAGTCAACGACATGATTTGTGCTCCCTATCTTATAATTGATGTTGAGATGGAACTGTTGTAGGTATCTAGACCAATTTTGATGGCGGTTGTTCTGAAACTTCCCATGTGTTTATATGAACTGCAGAGGCTTGTTATCAGTGTGGATGATTGTCTCCTTTCCCATAATGTAATGCTTCCATTGACGAAAGGCTTACATAATGGAATACATTGGTTTTTCATAGGTGGGGTATTTATGGAGATTATTTGAGAGTGTCTCACGATGGCATGCTACTTGATGACCATGTTGAGTAAGGATTGTGCCTACAACATAGTCGGAGGCATCAGTCTCAATGTCAAATTGTTGTTGAAAATTAGGTAATGAGAGCACTGGAGCTGATCACACGCAATGCTTCAGATCATCAAATGTCTATTGTTGTTCCTTCCCCCATGTGAACATTTCATTTCCACCGCCCTTGGTTACTTGGCTAAGGGACAATGCAATATGGGAGAATCCTAACACGAACCTTCGGTAGAAGTTGGCAAGTCCTAAGTAGCTCCAAAGATCGGTTAGTGTGGTCGGGGTTGGCTATTCACGAATGACTTGGATCTTAGTTGGATCCACATGTACCCCATACTCATCAATAATGTAGCCCAAGTATTGGACCTTGTTCATTCCAACCAATCATTTTTCCAAGTTGGCATATAGATTGTGTTGTCGCACAGTGCCCAAAACCCGTTGAATATGTTGCATGTGCTCCTCCCAAGTTTTACTGAAGATGAGAATGTCATGCATATATATCACCACAAAAGAGTTGGTGAAGGGTCTCAATACATCATCCATCAATCTCATGAAAGTTGTTGGTGCATTATTTAATCCAAAGGGCATGACCATCCATTTGAATAGACCTTCTTTACATTTGAAAGTTTTCTTCCATACATCGGTTGGTTCGATGGGAACCTGGTGGTAGCTAGACTTTAGGTCAATCTTGATGAAGAAATTTCCCCCCTTGAGTTGGTCAATAAGTTCATCAATCCGAGGAATTGGACACCGGTCCCTGACTATGATTTTGTTTAATTCCCTGTAGTCAATGCAGAGTCGCCAAGTCCCATCTTTCTTATGCCCAAAAACAATCAAGCTTACACAAGGGGAGGAGTTGGGTCGGATGTGCCCCTTTTGAAGCAGCTCTTGGATATAGCACATGATTTCGTCATTTTTCATCAATGAACAATGATATATTGGTCCATTGGGCAACAATGCATCGGGGGTTAGATGAACTGGATTCTTGACTTGGCACTGCGTTGGTACCCTGGTGGGTGAGGAGAAGATCTCTCTGTACTCTTCCATGATCCCATACACTTGCTTCTATTGCAAAGAGAGTCTCTTTGTAGAGGTCATGGATGTGGCGATGACCTTCTTCTTACTACGAGCATGTATCACAAAGAAGACAAACTTCTTGGTCTGTGAAATGACCTTATTTCATTGCTTAATAGAGATTAAAGAAATATCGATAGGAGGCGCTACCTTTGGTATCCTGTACAATTGTCTACCCAAAGTAATAATAACACTACGGGGTCTAGACTCATACACAACATGTCTCTTCCACAAATATGACTAGCGTAAAATAAAATCACAAAATTCAATGGGAGAAATATCACACAATACCTCGTCTTTGAAGGGATTGATGTTGTAGGGCAGAAAACATTGTTGGATGACGTGAAGATATCGTCCTTGGCGAAGCCAAACGATGGTGTAGGGATACGAGTGTGGTGTTATCGGAAGTTATAGACGCTTGATGACATCTACTAAATTTAGGTTCTTCTTACTGCAACTATCGATAATGAAATGCAGTGAAGTCCCCTTTACCCATATTTGTGAGTGAAAGAGGCGTTCCCCTTCCTCTGGTTCTTCTGGTTCACTTGGTTGGAATTTGGTGGTAGCGACAATGGAACTGGGTTTGGCATCGATGATCCGCTTTCCACTTTTTGGATTTGATTTGAAATCAAAATATACCTTTGACTCAAAAACTTTCAACTCGGCCACCAGTGACTACTTGGAGTGACATTCTTGGGTGCCAGGGGATTTTATGGTATTCACACCATTTTCTGGTGTTCTTCTTCAACTTCTCATTACCCTTCTTGGATTGTGGCTTGGAATGGTTTTCCTGAGAGTGAGTATCTTTTCCATGTCCCTTGTTTTGTGGTTTGGGGCCTCTTTTTCCGTGCTTCGGCTATGAGAATTTTGCAGATCCAAAATCTCGCCTCCTTTGCTTAAATATCTACTCGATCTTGATAGCAAATTTATAAGTCGCACCTAATGATGCGATGCCCAGAAACTCCATTTATATTTGAATGTGTATATGCATACAGTCGCGGTATTTGAGCACCAGATTTTGTACAGAGTCTTTGATACCCAATTTCATGCGCAGGGCATGGAAAATATTGGTGAAATATTGTACTGTCTGGTCCCTTTCCTAACGCAGCGTGGTCCATCTTATGTGTTGGTCCTTGTATCTTCCAATAGGGTGGTATTGTTCTCTAATGGCATCCCTGAAGGAATACCATGTGGGAGCGACCAAAAATATTGCATATTCCTCTATGGTCCTTTGCTCAGAGTAAGTATCCCACCAACCCTTAACATGGGGGACGACCTTGAGGAGTGGAATGGTAATATTTTCCCCGTTGGAAATATTGTGGACTGAAAAATACCCTTCGAGCATATTCAACCATTTATCTACACCTTCTACATCTATTAGGCCTTCAAATAATGGAATATCAAAATTTACTTTTACCTTGAAGGGGGTTGCATGGCCGCTTGATGACAGTGCATCTCCTGTGGGCAATGTCCGAAGGATCTATGCAAAGTTGTCCATTATTTCATTCCTTTTTCGTGCAAGGGATTCCTCAAGAAACATTTTAAAAGGATATCCTACTCCATCATATTTCTTCTTGTCCCCCATGGTTTGTTTTCAGGCTCGGTGTGGCCGATCTTGCAAAGGCTCGACTGTTTTGAGTCCCAACTTCTTATACCCAGATCCTTTCGGGGACATGCACGAAGAAAAATAAATGAAAAGTAGATCACTTTGATACCACTGATCTGGATTTATGAGAGAAACAAAAGGAACAATAGACTGAATACAATAACACAGAGATACAGAGAACAACAACAGATATCCAGTGAACAATAAATTCTATTGAATAAATAAAATAGGTTGAAACTGTAAAACTACAAAACTGAAAAGAACTTGGTCGAATGGTAGTAGTTATCTCTGAGAAGAGATGTGGTTGTTTTTCTCATTTGTCTTAGAATAATGGTTACAATGACGCTCCAAAGTCCCTTTTAAAATTACTCATGAATGAAAAAACTCTATACATCCAAAAACCTAACCCTAGGAGATGAAACGTTAAAGGTTATGTGGGCCCCGATGGGTAAGTTGGTACCTCAACTTCCCGAGGTTGTAAATTGTTCATATGACCTTTGTTTTAGGCGCGTGATAGCCCGTTTGAAAGGTCTTCTCGAGAAATACACATTATTCCATAAAACTATGACTTTGTGTATAGTTTGACTATGGAAATCCAAAAAAACATTGTTTAGAGCCCCAAAACGACCCTGGAAGTAGAGAAAGATGTACTGACATGAAAACTTCCAAAATAATCCATTTGGATTAGGTGGGAAGCCACCAATATCCACGTGGAATATGTGTAGGGATTTAGACAACGCCAGAAGTGTAGAACCCAAAATTACAAAGAAGTATAGAAGAACATGTTGAACTAAAAACTGTCAAGATGAGCCAATTGGAATAGTTGGGTGGCCACCAATATCCACATGGATATTTCCTCCCCCCTCATGAAGCAATGATCTCCATTGCATTGATTTCCCCCATCAGGTGAGGAAAATTCTTTTGAATTTAGCCCCGGGTGAGTCACTTTCCTTGCTGTAGGACATGCCCTACCTTGCCAACCCAATAAAATTGCATCCTCTGCTGGCGCGTTCCCTTGACCTTTGTGTCCACTATCTGATCAGTGGATGCATGTTCCATGCAATTTGGGTTGAGCTCTATTGGTGTCAACTATTATGCGATCTCTAAGGTGTCAAATAATGGTGGAAAATATGGTTGAAGGAGGTTCACATCAAACACTGGGTGAAATCCAAGGAAGGGTGGAGTGTTGAGCTCAAACGCATTTCTACCCATAGCCTTGGTGATAGTGTAAGTCCCATAGAGAAGTGGGCATAGCTTCCAATGGGGCCCTGTAAGTCACACTTTCTGCAAATGTAACCAAACCTTGTCTCCCACCTGAAACTAGTGCAGTACCTGGTGTTGATCATGGTGTTTATTTTACTTAGCATTGGCTTTCTGTAAAATATCATGGACCTGTTGGTGGATGTGTTGAATCCACTCAGTGAATCTGGTGGCTTTGTCGGCCTTAGACTAAACATGGGAAGATTTTTCCTATGTGGTTGCAAGAGGTAGTACAACATCAATGGTACCCAAGGGTTGGAATCCCAACCCCACCTAAAATTGCCTATGGTTGGTGGAGTTATGGAGAGCCCTGTTGTAGTTGTGTTGAATATAGGGAAGACTCTCATAACATGTACGTGGATTCTTAGAGTTGTACATGCACATGATTTTCACAATCATATGATTGACGACCTATGTATGGCCATTGGTTTGGGGGTGGAAAGAAATAGATTTATTGATTTTGGTGTCCAAAATTGACCAGAGACTCGACCAAAATGTGTTGAAGGACATGTTGTCCCAATCTGAGGTGATGTTTTGTGGTATCCCAAAATGGACCAACACTCATTCAAAGAAGATCTTGGCAGTATCTATCGCTACGATGCTCTTCTTGCAGGCTGTGATAATGGCCATATTCGAAAACCAATCAACCACCGCAAATACACAATCATTGTCATTCTTTGTGAATGGAAGGTCAGCCATATAATCCATCACGATGGATTCCCAAGGCCTCTCGGGAGTAGGAAGAGGGGTGTATAAGACTTTATTCTTGACGGCGGGCTTGGAAATGGCATAGGCAGTGCAAGATCTGATATACTTGCTGACGTCTTGTCAAATTTTTGGCCAATAAAAATGTTTCTGTAGAATGGTCGCAGTTGTCTTCATGCCAAAATGTCCTGCCATCCAACAGTAGTGATTCCCCCAAATCCTATTTGCACAGTCTCTTGTGGGAACACAGAGGTGGCCTAGATGGCATATAATTCCATCCTGGATTTGAAAATCGGTGACATTTGCTCCTGTACCCAAGAGTTGATAGGTGGTGGCGAAGTCAGGGTCATGCTGATAAAGTTGGGGCCCCTCAGATGCCTCATTCCCACAGGAATGGATCACTGTGGTTTGTGCAACAATGGGAGGGAAACGGAGGCATTCAACGACATGATTTGTGATCCCTTTCTTATACTTGATGTTGAGATGGAACTGTTGTAGGTATGTGGACCACTTTTGATGGCGATCCTTCTGCAAATTCCTCTGTGTCTGTATGAACTGCAGAGGATTGTGATCAGTGTGGATGATTGTCTCATTTCCCATAATGTAATGCTTCCATTGACGACATGCTTGCATAATGGAATACATTTCTTTGTCATAGGTGTGATATTTTCGGAGAGTATCTGAGAGTGTCTCACCATGGTATGCTACTGGATGACCATGCAGAGTGAGGACTATGCCTACAACATAGTCTGAGGCATCAATTTTAATCTCGAATGGTTGTTGTAGATCAAGTAAGGAGAGTATTGTAGTTGATCACACATGATCCTTCAGATCATCAGCTTACAAAATTAGATCGATCTTATAGTCACATCAAGTAGTAAAAAAAAATAACAATGTTCAAACATGATATCACCCAACCAACTATGAAACCCCTTACCTAGACCTACTAGGTACCTATTTATACATATTTTTGGCTTACCAACCATTACATTCTCTTACAAAAACCCTAAGCCTATCCTGGCTAGGTCTTCTTGCATGTGTGCCTCACATTCCTTCCTCTTTTGCATGCGTGCTTGTTTTACACGTGTTGATCCTTCTGCATGTGCATTCTCCTCCCACATTGTGCCTTTCCCTCAAATATAGCCTACTCCCAACACTTGGCTAGTTATAGTTATATTTACAGACTGAGGGAAACATGGGTATTACACTACTTCTCAGGAACAACGGTGATGATTTGTGGCTCAGTCAATATAACTTCTATTGATTCTCTAGAGATGAAGGTTTTTTTTTTCCATGGTTGTACGAATTTATGGGTCACTAGGGACCCAACGAATCTTGGGCACCCAGATGGTGATCACAGAGTAGGCAATGGGGGGCCATATGTTTTCCTAGGATCAGGTAATGCATGAGTGCCTGGTGGCATAGTTGGAAAGTTGTGTGGTGGTGAGAGGCAATGATTTTTTCTTTAGTTCCATTTTATGTGCTTTTATTTTTTAGAGGGTGATGTTTCTATGCCCTTAGGTGATTTTGGACCCACCTAGGATGAGAGATATGAGGTTAGTGATATGGTGATAGTTGTTTCCTTGTCAGGGTAGGGGTGGTGTGGGGAAGTAATTTATGTTGTTGTTTCAGTGGGTCTGGTGGTAGACCCCATAGGTGTTTTATGACTTCCTGTACCATGGGATTGATTTCAAGTTCCACCCAGACATGCACTTGTCGTCGGGTGAAGAGTGGGGTGACAGAGGTGAGTATGTCATACTTTCACATCTTTTCATGAGATTTGATTTTATATGATTATATTTCTTGAGTAATGATACACCTTTTGCATTGTGAATATGAAGATTTGGAACCTAGCACCCGAGAGGTGGATGGAAAGAAGGGCTTGGAGGATGAGCAAGATGCACAAGGGTGTGCTAGGAGGCATCATCAATATAATGATCCTGGGGTGGGTCCATCACATGCAGCGAGGTAGGTCCCTATATTAGTGTAGGGTAGAGTCGAGGAGGGGGCTCATGAACAAGAGATAGAGTATTGGTGACGATAGTTCGAGGTTGTGTTTGACAAGGTTCCTGAGGACTTGTGGCCATGGATTCAGGATGAGAGAGCCCTGGAGAAGTGCATTGGAGGGGACCTACATTGGTAGTCCATGATTTGATGGGTAGAAGTACCAGGGGATGTCATGACTGGGTGGATCCTTGCGAGAGATATGCCCCCTAGGGGGACCCCAGAGCTACTGGGGATGTACCCCAGTTAGGGTCACCCTAGATGATAGTGTGACATGTCACAGGTAGAGCCTGATTTTGTATGATGTATATGAGTCTTATGAAATCCCATTTTGTATAAACTGAGATTTTGATTGAGAGGGTCTAGCCGTGGAGCTAAGGAATTTTTATTTTTGTATCAAACACATATTTGGTATCAATGATCTATATATGAGTAGACCATTGGGATATTTTATGCGTCTGATGTTTTGATGATATGATTTTTGTAATTGCTTTTATTTGATGATGGATGAATGTGATATGTATGTTTAATGCAATAAATTCCAATCTAGTACTTGATTTTCCATGTGATATTCCATCTGATTGAGGTTTTTAAATATATGAGTAAATGTGATACAATCAAAATTTCATAACAAAATTTTTACTTAGAGGTAGTTGTGATAAAGACATGGATCACAAACAAGACACACATTGTTGAGATAGTGGACAATGATATGAGAATCTAAGAGAATGTTGAGGTGGTGAATATGAAGGTGACTAGATGGATGATGACAACATATTTTGATTGGTTATTGGTGGCAGGACCGAGGCATATGCCACTGGTATGGAGAAACACATGGTCGGGGGTGTAAATGGCCCAGGATTCTGAAGTGAGATTATAGGTCCAGCGGATGGCTCTGTCCACATACATGATGTGATAAGTGAATGGAGGATTCATCTATCAAAAACAAGGACATTGGATCAGGCTCATATAGTGAGAGAGATAAATCCATAAAACAAAGGCTAAAAACAACTAGGAAAGAAAGAAAACCTAAGGTAAGGTGGTTGCGCTCAGGGGTAAAATTTCTTCAAGTATAACCTTTTTGACCGAATCCTTGAGGGTATCCCCTTCAAGGTGAGCTAGAATGTAGGCTCCCTTAGTAAGGAAATGATGAATGACATAGGGTCCCCGCCAAAGGGACTCAAATTTTTTGTGGCCAAGAGTATCATCAGCGATATTGTAGGCCTGCACAAGTTTTCCTTCGATAAAAGATAGAAGGTTGACTTGACGGTCAAAGGTGGCTTTGGACCACTTCTTAGATTCTTCATTGTTTTGTAATGATTCTAATCAATATTGATCGAGAGATTCGAGGGAAAACAACCATTTCTCAAGAAACGGTGTGTTGGGAAGGAGCTCAATCGCAATGTGCATCGTTGGGATTTCACACTTAATGGGGAGAATGGATTCGATGTCGTGGAACAAGTGAAAGGGGTGAAAATGGTATCCGTTTTGACAGTTTTCCGATATGCCCATAAGGATGAGAAAAGAGTCTGCTACCAGTTTGTCTTGTGTTTCTCAACTGTGCATTGAAGCATGGTTTTTGTAACTTTGTTGATTGCTTCTAGTTTCCCGTTAGAGTGTGGGTAATAGGATGAGGTGAATTCATGGATCAAGCCCAATTTGGCAGAGAGTTCTGAAAAGACTTCATTTTCAAAGTTCTTATCGTGGTCAGATACTAGAAGTAGAGGAACCCTGAAGCGGGAGATGACATGGTTAAACAAGAAACATGTCATTGTGTTGGTCGTATTCTTAAATGTGGGAATGGCTTCGGCCCATTTGGTGAAGTAGTCAACAATGACTTCGATGTACTTGTGTCCATTGTTGGATGGAGGGTTACACATCATGAAATCGATGCCCCATTTATAGAAGGGTCCAGTTGTTATGACTATATCTAAGAGGGAAGGGGATGCTCAGGCCTTATGTGCATATAACTATTATTTTTGGCACTACTTAACTGTGTGGATGCAGTCATGAAACAACAAGGGCCAAAAATAACCCGTCGAAATGATCATTTGTGTAGTAGACATGATATATAAGTGATCGTTTCATGCACCATTGTGGCAATCATTGAGAATTGTCTCTGCCTCTTCAAGGGTGAGGCAGTGTCGATGGATAGTGTCAATGCCTCTACGATATAGAACATATCCTATGAGGAGGTAACGTGAGGCTTGGTGTCAGATATGATGATGGTCGTCTCTATAAAGGTGAGGACCAAATTTTTGAGATACTATATAGACCAAAATATCATCATACCATGGTTCTGCAGATGATATGAGGAATAAATTCTCATCATGGAAATCCTCATTGATTGAGGGGTCAGAGGAGTTAGATGGAAAGTCTATGAGGAGCTTGGCGAGGACAAGGGATTTTTTTTCTATTTGGGGTGGTGAACTATAGGTTGTATTCTTGAAGAATGATGATCCAATGAGTAAATTTGTCGTTGATCTAGAAGTGACTCAAGAGATAATGCAATGGGATGGAATCTACGATGACTTTGGTAGTGAGAAGCAAGATGTAGTGGTGCAGGGTTTGAATGACAAGGATGACTGCTAGAGATATCTTCTCCTCATGGTTGTATTTGAGCAGAAAACTTGAGAGGTTCTTGCTAATATACTCTATGACATGTTCACGTTGATCATCGTCAACCTGAATGAGGACTCCGGTGACAAAAACCTCGAAGGCAGGTAGGTAGAGTATGTAATCCCTATCACAATCCAGGGAATTGATTAAGGGGGATTTTTTGAGTGCCTCTTTGAGTGAATCAAAGGCATCTTAGGCATGTTGGTCCCAGTGAAATAGAATGTCACATCATGGTAATCGTAATAATCCATGGGTGTGAATGGCATAGTGAGGGTCAAAACATCGCAGGAAATTGTTTTTTCCTTAGAGGCTTTACAATTGGCATAAATTCCTAGGAGGGGTATTTCATTGATTGCCTAAAATTTAAGGGGGTCTATAGTAATTCCTTGTTAGGATATGATGAAGCCCAACAGCTGGCCTGTAGTGATGAAAATGACACATTTAAGCAGTTTTATCCTAATGTTGTATCTTTGGTAGCATTCAAAATTGAACAATAGATCCTCTATGTGGTGGGAACATTTCTTAGAGCGAGTTGTTAGGTCGTCCAAGTAGGAAATAATGATGTGAGTGACTCGATCATGGAAGGCATATGTCATCACACGTTGGAAATTTTCCCCTATGTTTTTGAGTCCGAAAAGAATGACACGATAGGAAAAGGTGCCCCAAGGGGTTGTGAAGGCAGTTTTGTACTGATCCACATGGAGGATTTGGATTTGGTTATATCCAAAAAATCCATCCATGAGGGAAAGGACTTCATGATCGGCACAAGCATCGATGACTTGGTTGATGAAGGGAGTGGGGAAGTTGTATTTGGGACAATCTTGCTTGAGGTCACAAAATTATATGCAAACCCAAATGGTACCGTGTTTCTTATTGACAAGAACATGATTGGACACCTAGGATGTGTACGCAACGGGGTATATGAAGCCAATTGTACGTAGTTTTTCTATCTCAGCTTTGATCGTCGTGGCTTTGGAAGGGTGAAGGGGGCATTGCTTTTGGTGAACAGGGGCAACGTCAAGCCAAGTTTCAATGCAATGTTCAACAATGGTTGGGTCTAACCCGGGCATTTTGGTGTATGACCAGGAAAACACATCCCAATATTCCTGAGAAAGGGCCTTGTATGATGAAATTTCTTCTGGGGAGCATGCATCCCCTATGGTGATTTCTTCCATGATATTATGTTTGACCGAGATGTCGATATTGATGGTGGGTGAAATATTTTCCATGTTACCTTCTTCAAACGCGTCAGGTGTGGGTATTGAATTTTTGAACCAGTCTACATGGCCCGAGGGGATGAAATCCTTAGCTTCGATTGTACAGATAGGGGATCTTGTGGGCGATCGAAAAGAATTGTGAACCAAAAATAAGGATCAATGATGAAAGGAATCCCATGGGTAATCTAGTGTGCATATAACCTATATAATGTCTTCATCATATTGAAAGGTGAGAGAGTACAAGGAGTTTGTAAAGGGTGAGATTGGGGTGTTGAGACTTATGGGGGTAATAGGTGAGGCATCTATGGACAGAGGTGGGGGAGAGGATTAGGTATCATCATTCAATTCTGAGGTGGATGGACCTACAAGGGAGGATTGAGGGTCTTCAGTAGATGTCATGAACCAAATATCCATATATGAATTGAATGTACAATGATATGGGGGAGGGGGAATCTTGTAAATTGGTGTTACATGAGAGTTTGGAGAGTTTGGTGGGAAGAATGCACCTCATGGTGGAATAAATATGGTAAGTGGGGTTGAAGGATAGAGGTTTTATCGTGGAGGGGGGATACCATAATTTCTAGGATGAGTGTGTACAACTTGGTCCATCTGGTTGTGTACGGGTGGTGTAATGGGTGAGATGGAAGCCCTCCATCGTGTTCATCCCTAAATTATGAGCATGCATAGATATGTGTAATGATCCATATGGTAACATAATTCACAAGGGAATCAAATGCGCTCGTTTACTAACATACAAATATAGTGAATGTCAGTAATGGTTGATACAAAGGAGATGGGTTGGGAGGACGTGGGTAATGTGGTTTGGCATACTACTGCTAGGGTGCCCCTAAATTGAGGGACGGTCAGGAAATGGTGTGTGTAATTGCCTTCATGAGAGAATATCGATCAAGTGTGCTTAGTTCTCCAACTAGGGGGTTTGGAGTAAGAAGGCTTCGGGGAGGCTGGTGGATCTACTAGCGTGGGTAGTAGCGACGCACTTATGGGTTTTGGAATGAGATTCTGCAACTTGGGTAAAGTGGGACAAATATTGGTAGGATGTCTAATGGCATTGCACAATGTGCATGGGGGTGTTATGCATGGTGTTTAGTTCTAATTGATGATGTCAATCAGAGTTCATTTAATGTCAACCCAGGAAGGTAAACTTAGAAGTGCCACCTATAGGTCTAGAAAGATTTCTAATTTGTCCGAGATCTTTGGTTATTTTACAAGAACATATTCAACAAGATCTCTTCATACAACTAAACAAACCTAGATCTAACATTCATCGAGATCCTAAGGTTCTCTTACAAGAACACTTGAATTTTAGGATCTCCTCCAATATTAGAACATCTAATAAAAACTTTGAAAGTTGAAATGAAACAAATCCAAATCTAATAATTGTATGAGGTCTTACGGTTCTCTTACAGGAACACATTCAAATAAGACTCTTCCAATATTAGAACATTTAACAAGACTTTAAAAACTGAAATCAAACAAAAACATAAATTAATCTATACCTAAAATAAGCCAATCAGCATGCAAGTGAGGCCATGGGGGCCCTCCATAACTCCACAAGAACACCACTTCAAAGGAGACTCAGATGTAGAAGAAAAATCGAAGTATGATTCTTTATTTCA
>SNQJ01S0021225.1:209168-237516 GCA_010110895.2 Picea sitchensis | reverse complement strand
ATAGAAGCAGGGTTTTATGGGCGGAAGATGAAAATGGTAGGAAAAAGGAAATGGAAATGGAAAATGGCAAGAAGTTTGTAAGTAAAATTCTTGGCTTTTATTGATGAGTTAGGAATGGATGAAAGGAAATGCATGAAAAGAAGCAGATTTGACTGCATGATTGAAACTTGCTGGGAAAAAGGGATTTTGGCTTGCATTGAGGACTCATTGGGATTTACAATTTTACAAAGGGAAGAAAAGACTGGTTGTAATGAATATGGACTTATTCACATGATTCATCATAAAATTGATCTGTTGGAAGTCCAATTGTCGACAAGTTAGACTCCTTGAATGATCATTTGATTAATGCAAACCTGCAAAAACTTGGCATTCACAAAACATAAATATATTCAAGCAAAAGTGACCAATTTCTACTTGGTTTGTTTATGCAAAAATTAAACACCAATGAAACAGATTTAAGTAAAATCAAATGTGTAAGTTGGCCCAATTCTATGTTTTTTTATAAATCCATTTTAAAATATGAAATTAGTATAATTAATTCCCTTCTTATGTAAATAAAATTTTAATTTCGTTGCAATTATGCAAATCCCGAACATCATCGAAATTGTTTCATGATTTGCATTTATGATATCGGATTTCACATGTCGTCATCGATCTATCTTGTATTTTCCAAAATCTGCATCATTTAAAACTTGCAAGATGTTAATACAAATGCGTCAAATAAAAATAAAAATTCAGGAAGAAAACTAATTTTTCCTGTGTCATTATTTTTTGTGCAAACCGTGCAGATATTAAGCTTCCAGACTCCAAGCAGTAGTGCTACTAATTTTAAGGCAATGTAAAACTTCTTGGTATGAGAAATAAAAGGCATAATACTGCTTCAAAACTTGTGACGATCCCAGAAAGAACAATGATAAAGCCACAGATCTCTGACACAATTTTGCTTCCACTTTGACCATCTCCACTGCCAAAACGACCTTTAACCTTTCTAGTTGCTTGTCTGCGTCAACTTGCCTGACTGTTTTCTTTATTCTTCTTTGAACAAAAGAGCGCAACCAGCTACCAGCGACTTGTGGGCATACAGATAAAATTAATCACAGAACACAGATCAGGGAGGATTTAACGGACTTCAGTATTGGCATGTCCACTATATCTAGAGGTAGAAACAAAAATTCACCACTTTCATCCTTCACAAAGCCACACAGCTCAAGAAACTGAACTCCTTCATTCAAGCTGCCCACTTGCTCCTGGAATGAGGGATTGCTGAGACGAATTTTTCGAAACTTCTCCTCATCTAGATTTTTATTTTTTCGCAACATTACCTATGTATGTCAGAAGAGTTTGGAATGCTCTCTTCACTTTTACATCATTTTCCTTATGGATCTGTTTAAGTGAATGGATACAATTGTGCATTTGTTTTGTCTTTGTTGCAAGTCTCACTGGCAATGAAACCTTTATTTCCTCAACCGCAGGTGGTGGAGTTTTAACTTTATTTGTATATTCAGCTGGCAATCCTAACTTCTACCTTCTCTCAGTGTTATCCTCCTCTAGTCGTTGTCTAATCTTATCTCTAGCTCATTTCTCCTCCTCCTTAATTAAAATCTGATGAATCTGAGGGAAGGATTGGAATGCAAGATTAGCCCATAGCAAATATTTCGAGCCGACTTCTGTGGAAAATTAAGAATTTTTTTTTTATGTTGCGATCACATAAAAACATAAACTTTGAGGCTCAAATAGCTAAATACGTGGCAATTGAATCATGAGTTGAGATTATAAAGAGAAGACTTCCAGTAGGAAGTGGAATTAATGAAAAAAAACATCAAACCTCTCTCATTCGGAAGAATCGAAATACCAACCGTACTTTAATAATAGAAGGATTTGGCAAAAATATGTAAAATTGCAGAACATTATCTGTTGCCGACCATCAAATCGCACAAAATCTGCACATAATCATCAAATTGCGTGAAGGAAGGCTCAGATTCAGATCAATTTGTTTCCTCCCATGAAGATCTTGGACGTGTACTCGTCCATGATGCTCTTGCTATCTCCAACTTACCGACCTTTCTCTTTAATGCATTTTCCCGCTTTTGAAGTCATCTCCTGCGATGATACTCTTCTTTATAATTGCTAAATCGATCAAGCCTGAAACGAAGGTGTTTTGAGGGCTATTTTTTATAAAGGGAACATTCTCCTGAACGCAGGTCAAGCCATAGAGAATCGATGGTGATATCTCAGACTTATTTCTTTCCAAAGAAGCAATCAGGGTCTCCTCAAACGCATGATTCACCATTAGTCGTTTTCGATTTGAAATCTCTGATATCTTGGATAATCTTTTGCACTTTCCCTTATGGATTTGATGGATAAGACGTAATCGGATCCTGAAGAGAATGAGAGGTGTGAAGCCAATCATGATCCGAAGGGTATCGGGCACTAACTATTGCTTATGGCTATGGTTGTTGAATCATCAATTGCGCGGGAAGCAGCGGTCCACTAAACTCTTCGGCCTCTTTATCACAGTTCGGCTCTCACTTGTTGGCCTTGCTCTAGTGCAAATCCAATCACATTCCAGGTGAAGGAGACCGATGTTCTGTAGGATCTCATCTCTAGGATTTTCAAGTATTGCCAAAATCTGTCTTATAAAAGACTGCTTAAAGAGGACATGCATCTTGAGGGGTTAATAGCATAGGATCTTCTCTGATGCTTTGAAGTCGGTGTGATAGGTTCAAGTTCCAAAATCTCCTCTGTTTTCATCATTATGATATTCAAATTTATCTGCTCCATTATTCTAGTCTATTTGTCACACAAACTTACCCCTGCTTCTTCACTCGGACGAGGAGTAATTATGCAAGAGAAAAATAAGCTTGGTCGCAACCCGATCGATCGATGAGTGTTTCTTGGTCCATTTCGTCAAATCCCCAAAGCATACATAGTAACTCCCACCAATGCAACTGTGTCTAATGGAGCTCAAAGCATCGACCTTCGAAGAAGGGCCTTGCTGCTATCTCCATCTTTATTGTTCTCATCTTCATCCACACTGCATTCTGAAAAATTCACTTTCAGACTTCCTTGCTCGCCTTCACTTGTACATTCATCAGTAATATTATACTCTGATCCAGTATTTTCTTGTTCCCAGTGCATAACATCCTCCAATTTTGCTGGTTGTTCCAGCCACTTATCCCTATCCCCGTCAATATGTGTTGTAGGTAATTGTCCTAAAAGATCATCTTGAATAGCATAAATACCATCATCAATTATGCCTACAGCTAGTCTTTTAGAAGGAGGCTGCCAATTAATCTTAAGGGCCCCCAAAAGTAGTTGTTGATACATGCTTTGATATGGATCAGGATAAGGATAAAGCCAACAGGTCTGATTTGCAATTAAATTTCCAGCAAGATTTTTTTTATTACACGAAGAGAGCATACTAATCTCTTGAGTTATTTTTATTTATGCAGGTTAGCGTGGATGGATAAAACACAATTAAGATATGTGACAAAACCTTGCATTATCTACACTCTTTCTGCAATGTCACGAGGGCGTTTAGACTCTCAGAAGACAAATATTTCCGATAATCAAGCTCCTGGCTCACCCGTGATACAGAAACAAGACATAGAAATGCAAAGATGAAGCAGCTCTTTTTATTCATGATGATATTTTAAAAAAAACAAGACTAAAAGAAAATTCTACAAGGAAATTCTACGAGATCTCGTTTTATTTTTTATTTTTAATCTATTCTACATTAACTTGGAAAGATGTTTTATTTTCTCAGTAAAAGAATGTTTCCAGTGAAGCCATCTACAGATTAAAAATTCAAATATGCTCACATCAAGATTTAAAATGTTTACCTGATTGTTTGCAAGGATGTGAGTAACCTGTTTTATTTTTGGAGTTTGCGCAAGGTTCTTTTGGAACCAGTCTTCAAGATTATTCATTTTCTCCAAAAAGTACTTGTTTAACATATTCAAATTTCTCATCCGTAGATGAATTAGTAAGAAATGGGGGGTTTAAAAACTAAATTTAAAACTAATTAACTAATTGCGAAAATAAAACACTCCAAACTTGAACTCCTTTATGAAGATCCTGCTGTCACTAGGGTTCACAAGTTAGTCCATAAAAACAAATGCAGAAAATAATTACTCAATCCTTCTAGTTGCACTTCCCTGGCAACGGCGCCAAATGTTTAGTTCTAATTGATGATGTCAATCAGAGTTCATTTAATGTCAACCCAGGAAGGTAAACTTAGAAGTGCCACCTATAGGTCTAGAAAGATTTCTAATTTTTCTGAGATATTTGGTTCTTTTACAAGAACATATTCAACAAGATCTCTTCCAACAACTAAACAAACCTAGATCTAACATTCATCGAGATCCTAAGGTTCTCTTACAAGAACACTTGAATTTTAGGATCTCCTCCAATATTAGAACATCTAATACATTGAGATCCTAAAATTCAAGTGTTCTCTTACAAGAACACTTGAATTTTAGGATCTCCAATATTAGAACATCTAATAAAACTTTGAAAGCTGAAATGAAACAAATCTAAATCTAATAATTGTATGAGGCCTTACGGTTCTCTTACAAGAACACTTTCAAATAAGACTTTTCCAATATTAGAACATTTTAACAAGACTTTCAAAACTGAAATCAAACAAAAACATAAATTAACTTATACCTAAAATAACCAAATCGGCATGCAAGTGAGGCCATGGGATCCCTCCATAACTCCACAAGCACACCACTTCAAAGGAGACTCAAATGTAGAAGCAAAATCAAAGTATGATTCTTATTTCAAAATGTCCATTACAAAACCAACTCTAAGATTACAAACTTCAGATTACAAATGGAGGAGATTGTACTCCTATTTATACAATGGAATGAGTAACAAACTCATAAATGCGATCCACTAATCTCTCTTGATTCCATTCATCTCTCAACCATCTAGACACGTAACTCTATCCTCCATGATATTCTCCACAAGGTCCATGATCTCCTCCATGAATCTCCAAAATCTGAATTTGAACATAGCCACACATAAAGGCGTTCCTAGAGTTACCAAACCTACACATGTCAACAAACTCGTTCTAATTGTTAGGTGGTATAAGCCCATTATTTCTAAAGTTTAACTGCAAATTTTTAAAATGTTAAGAATTGATAAACTTGGAAAAGCATAGTTATAACCCAATGACGAGGTAAATGTAATGATGTGGAGGTGATATGAAGCTGATATGAAGGTGAAATGGAAGTAATTATGAAGGTTTTAGTGAATAAATGGAGGAGAATAGGGACTATTTTGAAACCCTACACATGGTGGGGAAGGGAGGGAAGATTCCTTATTTTTATTGTTCCTCGTTGGTTTGTGGTGGTGCCCCATTTTCGAGAATTAGTGTCTCATGTGGTGGTAATATTTCCCCCAATTGTGTGACCAGTTGGAGTAATTGGTGTTTGAACCACTAATTTCATGGGAAAATCCTCTAATTTAGGTGGGAGTGATGGTATTGGTACCATATATGGTGGTTCTAGATGTGATACAACGATGGATATAGACAGATTCAGCATGGAGGGTGTTAACTCTGATATGTTGTTACCATGGGGAGGCAAAAGAAGGGTATTTGGGTAATGGTCTATGGGATCATTTTCCAAATAGGGATTTGACCCATGGGTGGTGGTTTGTCGATTGATTCTCCTAAGGGGGTTCCCTCAGGAAGTGCCTCTTGCGTAAGAGGAGGGGTAGGAGGATGGTTCAGTGAGTCTCCAGATGGAGGGGTGTTGGGAATCTCCACTCTCTCTGATGTAACTATACATACATTGGCTATGTCAAGGGTGGGACTGGGGTAGCCCGGATATGACCCTAGCAAGGATGGGTCATGAAATAGTCATGTTTCGACATCTACCATTGGTATGAGGTTAGTTCTTGATAATATGAGCAGAAATAATGCTATCACATGTGCATTGATTAGTTGGGTTCATGGTGGGTTAGTTGATCAATGGTGACAATTTTCCTGCTGTGAGGGAATAGCATGGTATGAAAGACTAAGGAAGCTACAACCTGCATGGCATACATGTAACTACGTCCAAACAATATGTTGTAATCTAATGGGGTGTCTATGACTTCTATGTCTATTAGGATTGTCTTTCCACCTAATTCCACTGGAACATTTTGATACATAACTTCTGGTTGGGATGGTCTACTGTCATAAGAACAAAAGATGATGGAGGAGGGGATAAACTCAAGTGAACCAAGTTGTGTCCATATTGTTTTGGACATGATGCAAGTAGATTCTCCTTCATCAATAATGCATCAATGAACTATGATATCTGGATTTTGAGTGGAATCTGGAATGAGACTAAATATGGGAGTCATGGTTCTACTTTGCCTAAGTCAAACGTGATTAGATGCGTTTCTGTGGGATATACTACCCCCAATTGTGAGATTAATTTCTTTCGTTGGGAGGTCCATGTTTGTAGTTCTTCCATAACTAGCATGGAAGTGGGTGATTGTACAAGATAGTCAATAAGAATGTAGCTATGGGAATCCCAACCATGGGGATTATGCACATTCCTATGCAATGGTGCATGAGCCATGCGGGTGATGGCTTCAATGTTAGGACGAGGGATCATCAAACTTTGTCTCATTGGTGGTTGGGGATATTTCAAGAAGATTGGTTGTTGTCATTGATGTCAACCCTAGTCATGGGTTTCTTTGAATCAGATTGATGAAGTTATTTGACATGAAGGAAAATGCACATGCAGATACACACCCATGGATGGATAGTATACACTCATGTCAAGCTCGGTATGTCCACACAATGGATCCTCATGGTTGAGGAGAAATGAATTTTTGAAGACAGCAAAGTGAATTGAAGAAGGAAAAACATGTAGGCCCTGAAGATAATTAAAGAAAAAGGATTACAAAACAAGAGAAAGTGTCAGGTCGGCCCCATTGTTAAAAGGAAGACATAAATGGTATAAATAAAGTACTCATTATACATTCATTTGATACAAGCTTGCTGAACTCTGCAAGAAGAAGCAGTGCTAGTCGATTTCAAGGATATTTAAAGTTTTCATGATGTATTCTAAGGCATGTTATTTCAGGTCATCTACCATTTTGCTATAACGTTTTTCTAGAACGATTCAGATGGTGGAAATCTCATGGTGAGAAGACATATCAAGGTACCTCCTCGGTAAAAAATTTCATCTCTGATTCGCTATAATTATGGAGATACTGTGTACTATAGGCTTGTGGACCAAATTCCGAACTAGTCAAAAAGGTTCTGGGTAAACAGCTTCATAATCCTTTCATACAGACTCCAAATGCAGTGGGATCACTTACATTGGAAATAGTACAAACTTTAGTTTCTAAAAAGAGTTGGCAGAATCAGATGTTAAATATTGAGTACAAGTATCTCTTACAAGTTGGGTCTCTAACATCCGACCAGAATAAAGCCTTTGTATTATCTCCTCATATTCCCCAGTGAAGGAAGGGAAAGAGAGTTCAACATCTCTATATTGGAGGATTTCCATTCTCTTGAGGTTTATCCTCCCTTTACATTTGAAGTCAGAGGCTACCTTTAAATAATACTTCCCTGAAACAAAAAACCAGTTTGGATTATTTCTCATATATATTATGCATGTTGTATTGTGGTTTATTGATGTAACTCTTATACCATTGTTCATTGCTCATTGATATAATTGAATGGTTTGCTAAGTTGAAAAAGGTTTTTAAATTGTACTTGATAATCGATTCACCCCTCTCAAGATCATCAACAATTGGTACTGGGAAAGGTGCCGCCTTCAACAATTTAACCAATCGAAGAAAAATCCCGAAAAGTAAATGGATGACCATGATACAATATTTCAAATGGGATTCAAAATTTGATGGAAGAAATTATGCATACTGGAGTGATAGAGTGAAGATTACCTAACATCTTTGGGATTAACATTTGGTACTCAGTTGTAAAATGGCTATGTAATCCCAAATAATGCTCCAACCGAACTAAATGAGAAGAAGCTATGAGTTGTAATTCAAAAGCCGTACATGTTATTCTAGCATCATTAACACCAACCATTTCTAGCAAGCGGATGGATGCAGACTTCTGAAGAGGTATGGGACAAACTAAGAACATCTATGAAGGTGATCCCAAAAGTTAAGCAGTCAAGCTTCAAAGACATAGAGCGTAATCTGAAAATCTGAAGATGAAATGAAAAGGAAGATATTGCAACCTATCTCTTAGAGTTACTTTTAGTTGTTAATGCTATCAGAGGATTGGGTGAAGAGTTCGATGAATCGCTATTGCAGTGTTGAGATCACTTCTCTCTTGAAGTATGATGCTAAGGTCTCCTCGGCCATTGAGAAAACTAGGGACTTGACCAAATGAAAATGGATGAATTATATGGGATTCTTAAGGCATATGAAATGAGAATGCAATGATAGTGACCAGACAAACAATGAAGCAGTTTTTAAAGCCATAAAGAAGACAAAGACAAGGATACACGACCTTGATGAAGAAATAGCAAATTTTGTAAGAAGGTTCCGTAAAGGAAGTGGAAGATACAAAGGTAGCCCTCAAATGCTTTAATTGTAGAATAGGACATATTGTTGAAAAACTGTTACTATAAAAAGAGCTTCTCCTCCATTGTTATCTTCTTCATCACTCTCACCTAAGGATGATGACATCTCCTCGATGAGATAGATGAAGAAGATAATGGAGGAGAATTCTCATAACCCAAGAAACCAAAGATGATGATCATAAGAATCTCTAAAGAAGAAGAAATCATTTGTGGTAAGAAGATCTCAGATGAAGAAACCAACCTTGGATTCCTTTTAGGATACAAAGACAATGAAGCAACAAGAAGATGAGAATTGAAAAGTTGAAGCATGTTGAAACTGAAATAGGGCAAGCTTAGAAACACAAACATAATAATTAAAAGGTGAATTGAGTAGGCTGTGAAGGAGAGAATTACAAACTTCAAAAGACCATTAATAACTTGAAAGAACAATTAGAATATCATGAGAAATTGAGTGAATTGGATCACACAAAATGGGATCTACTATTGACAACAAAAGGTTGAAGAAGTTCTAAAAAGCAATCAAAAAAATTAGATGAGATCCTATACCAAAGATCTCCAAAACGAAGACAGACTAGGATACAAATGACAGCTTTTTAATGGACAAACAAAACAAGAGGAAGGAAGTTGAAAATGATGAAACCAACACTCCAGAATGAAAGTTGAACAACAAGATAGAAAATAGAATTCAAGGAATGAGACATCAAGAAGATCCTCCCATCAGGTATGAAAGCAATCACTATGAAAGAAACTACGTATTAGTCGATTGTGAACCGCATGGACCACACCACAAAGAATACCACTGTGTACTAAAATTTCATTACATTGTTTATACTTGTGGGAAATTTTGGACACAAGGCAATCAATCGTGGAATCAATGAAAGGAATAACTATGCAAGCTACATGACAGAAAATAGTGACATGAAAATGTTCAGAGGACCTTTCAATAGAAATTATAACCCATTTGACCCATTCATGGATCAAAACATTGTATGCTAAAAATGTAATTATCTTGGTAACAAAGCATGAGATTGCATAAAGATGAAGGAAGATAATCATATGCCAAATGTTTGCATACCAACTACAACATGGAAAAGAAAGAAATTCCACACAAAGAAAATATTCTTTCAACAGCGACTAATGCTAAAGAATGCAAAGAAGAAGATGAATGGTTATCAGACAAGTAAGTGCTCATTCCATATGGACTGAGATCAAAGCCATAAATTTGTTTGAAGAAAAGCAGGAAATGTTGCATTTGAGATGACTCATCTACCAAAATACTTGGAAAGGAATTGTAAATCTTGGAAGGGAAAATGTAAAAGGAAAGTCCCATTGGCTGAAGATCCAAGCATAACTTCCTAATGTTATTAGAAATGTGTGATCAAGGATACACTCTACGCTGACTTCCAAAATGTAAACCGAGAAAATAACCCGTGAAGATTGGTTGTAACCAAAACAAGAAGACCAAACATATATACATCCTAGACATGAAGAAGAGAGAGAAGACAGAATAATAAAAGGATTCTAAGGAAGAAAACACCAAAGACCAAAACAAGGATGAAGCACATTGAGTGCCATGTTTAGGGGAGCAAACCCACAGCTAAGCCACTCCTTTTCCATTAAACCTCGGAGATTACAAATTTCTGGCCATTGATGCCGTTGGGATAGAAAATTGGGATCATGATGATAGGGGAGGAATGAGTGTTAACAATGACAAAGGATTGTTGAAGATCATTGTTGTCATTGATGTCAACCGTCATGGTTTTGACCAATAAGATTGATGAAGTTATTTGGATTACGAAGGAAAATGGCCACGCAGATACAACACCCATGGATGGATAGTATACACCATCTTGTTTCCGGTGGTAATGTAATCACAAGAACTCCTCGCTATTGAGGAGAAATGAATTCCCTTGAAGACGACAAAGAATTGTACATGTAGGTCCTGAAGATAATCAAAGAAAAGGATTACAAAATAAGAAAGTGTCAGCCTATCCCATTGTTAAAAGATAGTGACATAAATGTTATAAACAAACATCATTATACATCCATTTGATACAAGTCGAATTTCAGATGGGTGCTAGCAAAGAAGACTTGATTTCAAGGGAGGATGAAGTTTTTGGTGATGTTCTAAGGTGTTATTTTCAAAACATCTTACCATTTTCTATTAACCTTTTATAGAACGATTCAGATGGTGAAATAGCCATGGTAGTGAGAGAAGACATACTCAAGGTACCCTGGTAAAAGTTCAGCCTCTTTATTCGCTATACTTATGGAGATACACGCTGTGGAATATATAGGGTTTGTGACTAGTCCCTAAACTAAATGTTCAGTGTTCTGGGTAAAACAGTCATAACTTTTCATACATAAACCTTAAAGGAACCACTTCCATTGGAAATATTACGGACTTTAGTTTTGTGAGCTGCAGAATCAGATGTTAAATACTGATCGTAAGCATTGCACAAGTTGGTCAATAGACCCTAATTGAATAAAGTTTTATTATCTCTCATATATTCTCAGTGGAAGGAAGGGGCAAGGATAGAGAGTTAAAATATCTCTTTATATTGAGGATTTTTATCTTCCTGAGGTTTATCCTCCCTTTACATTTGTAAGCTGTAGCTACCTTTGAAGTCATTACTCTTGAACAAAAACTACTGATTATTTCTCACATATTGTGAATGGTGTATTGTGGTGTATTGGTGTAACTCTTATACTATTGTTCATTTCTCATTGGATATAATTGAATGGTTTAAGTATAAGTTGGAAAATGTTTTTAAATTGTACTTGATACTGATTCACCCCCCTCTCAGTATCAACAATTTCAAGGTGGTGGATGAAGGATCAGGGGGTGTACCATATTGGCAACTACGATTTTGTAAGAGGATTTCCTTCTCAATGGTGAGGAGGATACTAGGGTTGGTGGTTTTCCCTAAGTGGGACTGGTTGGGTGGAGGGAACTACCCTTGTGAGCGTGGGATTTGGGTTGCATCTAGTTGAGTGTTAATAACTCCTTGGTGTGGGATCGAGTTTTTTAATACTGTCGGTGGTGGTGGTGGTATATAAGTGGGAGGTCCTTGTGGTGGGCCTTGGGGATTAGGTTCCCTCTAGGGGTTCATAGCATCCTTCATATGCTTGTAGTCAACAATTTTGGGGAAATGGTGAGTATAATGGAAATATTCTCCACATAATGCACAAGGATAGTTGGTTTGAATATTGTTATTTCTCCCTTGGCTTGGTTTTCCATTTTTATTTCCCCCTTGAGGTTTTGGGGTGGGTTGGTGTTGGTTTCCCCCAGCTTGGGGATTTTTTGTGAAGGGTCCCCACCTTATCCTTGGTTCCCATTCTTTCCCTTCTTCTGGTTATTATTGGGTTGGTGGGGTGGGTTGGCCATGTTCATTTGTTGATAAGATTGAACCTATTGAAGAGGGGAACATTGGGTGAAATTGACCCCTCCTTGGTGTTTTCCATGTGGGGTTACAATAGGATGGGAGAGAACTATAAAGGGATAATATGGGTTACCTTGTGGGGGTCCATGTGGGTTGTAAGAAGTGGAGGTGGCTCCATTATTACTGGGTGGATATGAAGTTTTTGGCGGGGGAACTAGTTGCGAGACAGGTATTGGTTGGGGAAGGGATGTGGGTAGATGTGTACCCATTGTAGGAAGAGGCGGTTCCATGAATGGTGGAGGGGGGGGGGGGGGGGGGGGGTAATATGGAGTTCCCCCATATGGTGGAAAGTGTGGATTGGTCCCATATTTGGGTACAGATTTCACATGTTGTTGAATATAATCCATGGAGCCAATCAACCCATCGGTGGTGTGAAATGTTCCAAGTTTGTCTTGACCAAAGGGAAAAGGATGAGGATCATATGGAAGAACAATGTATAGGTACCCTTATTGGGAGTAGATGAGGTCAAATTGTTGCATATTAGTGATGTCTTTGTCTTCATTTTGGGGGAGGGTTGTAGCCACATCTTTGGAAAGGGTAGGGACGAGAGATCATAGGAACAAATCTATCCTTTATTGTGGGGTGGTATCCGCCTTTCATATACTTCGACGTCTATGCCACTCATGAATATGGTCATAAATATGAACACCGGTGGTTTGTTTGCATTCTGAAATAATCTCCAAACCAGTGTCATGATGAATAGGAAGTTTGAAAAAATGACAGGAATGCTTTGTCTAGAGACTGGAAGGTTGCATGGGAACCAGACTTCTCATCTAGGTACCATTTGGTTGTAGTTCCATTGAGGGTTCTCTAAAATAACCATAAACAAATGAAATATTCCATTATTCTATTGGAAGAATACCACAAGTGGAAGGACATGACATGGTTGGTTGGGTCTTCTCCATCTTTTCCTTCAAATTTAGGAATGTCATAAGGTAGCTTTGGGCATATTTGGCCAAGTGGGGTTGTGCAATATGGAATAATTTGTCAATTTGGTTAGATATGGGATATTGAGTGAAGCCAAGTAGGGCATGACAGGGGTGGGTCCTGCCATGGTATGAGAGGAACGGGTTCCTTGGGAGATTTTATTTTGTGAAAACATTTGATCTTCGCCTCCTTGTGGTGGAGGGTTTGTTTGTGAGTTACTTTGGATATTGGTTCCAAGAAAAGTGGCCCCTAGAAAACCTAAGCCTAGTACCATAGCACTAACTGGTGTATGTGATGGTATTGTCGATGCCTCAACAAAGTTAGGAACACCACTCAAAATTGGGGGTAAATTTCTCAAGTACCTAGAACGACGAGGATGTTGTGGTTCCCCAATGATTCTAGCCTAGAGGTGGGTGTGTGAAAAGGGTGATGAATAATGATAAGACAAATTGCTTTCAAATTATTGGAAACAATGTATTCATAAAACTGCATGTAATCAAGTGGTGAGATTCATATATCAAAATAACGTAAAAGTTAGTTTGGGATCTTGTAACTGTGTGTGGGGGAATAAAAATCAAATAATAAGTGCATGTGTCCTATATGACATAATTTCATTCCTATCCAATAGCACTAGACCTCCAAAAAATCACTCGAAAGTGGGTCTAGAACCAACTTGAGGAGAAGCTAGTGAATGGACGAACAATCAGTTATAATGAGGGGTGAAGGGGGTGTATCTCAGAAGTACTAGCGATATTTCCCAACAGTCGTTCAAAATATTATTGAGGTGTGATTGCATCCCAAAACTGCCACCTTGTGTAGATAAATCCTAGATTGGGCTACTAAGCCTCCTCCATCAAGCACGACATTTAGATTTTCGGCCTCAAAAATCGGTCATAGGTTGGATGCTCTCCAAGGGTTCGGTGACCTAAGGAAGCATGCACAGAACAACTAGACCTTGACCTTTGATCCTTCATAAGTGTCTCCCTACCTTATGGTGTAGGAATACTTGAGTGGGAGGAATTTTGAACCCTAATTCACAAATTTCTAAGTTTCAAGTGAGAAATGATGATGGGGAGTTATTTGGATTCCTATCCCCAAAATTGTAATTTAGACTACCAAATTTTTTTATGTTCCTCCTGTGGAGGCTATAAAGTGGGTTGATTATGGTTTTTTTTAGAATGTGAGAGTAGGTTTTGAAGTTGGGGTCATGGAACAAATTTGTTTTTATGACGGTGTGTCAAAAGTCTCTTTACTAAGCAAGTGAATCCCAACAAAGAGTTTCAAGTATCTAGCAAAACGTTTTCGAGTGAGAGTGTGTGCAAGGAGTGGTGATGGTGAAAAAGTTTTTTAATAAGTTAAATTCAATATTTTAACATGGTGGACATCGTGTGGTCCTTTAATTGTATTGTTTAGATAACTTACTAAATTTGTTCAAATGACCCTTGCAAACGAAAGAATCTTAAGCTAACATGGTGGATATGGAAATCCTTACTTTGACACTTTTATCTCCCTAGGATGTTTTATAATCTAAGAAATCTTGAAAATTGTCCCTAGATTGTGAACATATGGGAATGTATGGGCCCTTACAATGCTTTAAAATTCCTAAATGAGTTACTCTAGAATTTTGAAACTATTCTAGGATTGTGCACATGTGGGCATGTGTGGGCCCTTACAAATCTTAGATTTAAGTTTAAAAAATAAGCTAAGAGGTATTGGCCTCTCCTAGATATTTGGGTGATTTTTATTTAAGGGAGATGAAGAATTGTAAAAAAATTAGCGTGATGGATTTGTAAAATAAGAGGAGATAATTAAATTCACATGCTAAGCTTAAGGCAATCGATGTGGAAAATAAGTAAAAGATGCAAAGGTTCTTTTTATCCTCCCTAAATGTCTATGTGTGGTTTTAAGCAATGTATTCAAGATTGGATCTCCAAGCCTTCTTTTAATGGCTTTTACAATAGTGCATAAATAAAATATAAACTAATTGGTGGAGGTGAACTTCTCAAGACTTACATTTTGGCAAAAATAAGACCAGTGCACAAATAAACCAGAAATAGTCGTGCACAAAGCGCAAAGTGAGAGGTTGAATAATTATGATAGATCGCAGATGTGTGTGGACCACACGACTATTTTCCCCAAACCCATGTGCACACAGAGAAGTTGGCAAGACAAAACATTTGAACAATTTCACTCAATGTTGGATGAAATCCTGCACTCTGGAGGTGAGAATAGGCCAGTTTTAACCCCTGAAAACACAAATGAGTGAGAAAGAAAACTTTGATATCATAATTGGGTTCTTTTTTCCACTTGGGTGAGAAACAATATGTCCCTTAACTATCTAGTTAGGCTAGCAAGACAAAACAACATTTTGTTAGTTGATTAGTGGCTCAACTAAATAGAAAACAAGAAGTAAACAACAAAGGAATAAAACTAAACTAACCATGTAAAAACTAAAATTGATGCAAGAAAGAGACACAAGGAATAGCTACCAAATGAGACTGATATTAGAATTGATAACACCTTGGAGAAATATGGGAACTTATGAATCCCCTCTTCTTCCTTGGGAAGGCTCTTGAGTCACCAAATACAAATCTTTCTCTCTTCTAACAATGACTGAAAATGAAAATACATTGGTGAAGAATTGATAGTTGAACTTCTCAAGAGGAGAGAATTGAAACACTTGCTATGAATTCTCAAAGAGTTCTAGGAGAAATATGGCTTCTCAAAGACAAATTGAACAACATAACAATACTCAAATCGCTTCTTCTTATGTGCATACAATAGCCCTTTATTTATAGGAGGATGGAAATATTTTTCAAAACTAGATTCAAATGTGAATGGGAAGCCTTTGGAGGTACCTCCCCTCCCTTTCAGTGATCCCAGGTAATAATTTGGGGGTGATTTTGGGTATGGGGTAAATCCACTCCATCCCAGAAGTGGTTGAGACATGACCAAAATCATCAATGTCTTGTTTCTATATCCGCGCGGGTTTTTCGACTTCCATTCATGTGGACCACACACTGTGCATGTTGTATGTTGTGTATACCATTCGGACGTGAACGTGTTGATTGTGATTGATACGTGAAAAAATTTAAAACCAATTTTGTATAGTTTTGTGCTTATTTTTCCAAACTGAGTGTAATCCTTCCATAATTATTGGGAGTATGTTGTGGTTGTGTTGACTGTTTCTTCATCAATTATCTCTGTTTGTGGTGAATTTTTTTTTGAATATAACACTAGGCTCACATTTCTTCAAAACAAATCATTCCTTTTAAGTTAGTTTCAATTTCTGCAAGTTTAAACAGAAAAAAAATTAAACCGTAAAAAAAAGATTCATATTTTAAAGGAAACTTGTACAAACAAGTTAAATCCCATCGAAAACTTGTTGGATCACAGATCCATAGAATCACACTAACCCAAATGGAGAATATTCTATTTGGGACTCATCTTTGGGCGTGATTCCTACTGTTGAGTTGAAGGGAATCCATCCCCACCAACATGTCCAAGTTAAATAAAATATTCAAAAATAATCATTCCTCGCAACCACACAAGTTAAACCCAATTGGAATTTGAATATCAACCTTATTGCATTGAAAGGTGCTTTATACAACCTAGTATGAGGAAGATGTGTAATTCCATCTGCGCTCAACATGGAGCTAACATGTGGAATTAAAACAATGTTAATAAAAAAAATTCAATGTCTGTCATAAATAAAATATTTGAATTTCCTTATTGTTGGGTTGTTATAGTCTTTGTTATGAAAGAACAATCATCTGATTGTCTATTCGAGGTGGATCAACTAGGAGACAAGTCGACCAATGAGTCAAGTTGAATCAATAATTAAGTTGAAGGTTAAATATATCAATCAATAAATTTGAAGTTTAATTGATAGAAGAGAAATTCAAAAGTTTAGCCAATAAGAGGTCGTCAGGAGGTTGAGTGTCAACCGAGTGACGTCCCACTAGAGGTCAACTAGTATCTGGATAGTAATATGACTAATTTCGACTGTAACAAAATCCCTATATTCATAGGATTTGCATCCAATGATTTGTGTGGATCTGTAACCATTTTTGTGTGCCATGATTTAGGTATTTTCATATTCTAAAGTTTATAAATAAGGCATGTTATAATTGTATTAAGTTGATGTTCCTACTAATATTTAGCATAAGGTTATTGTTCATGTATATGTAAGTCAAATTGGATGCAGGGTTGTTCTTGTGTAACACAAGAGAGTATGATGGTGATTGTGTCTTAGGTGTAGAAAAAGGTTAGTCATGTAACTCTTTATTCTGAGTGAATACAAAAAAAAGAGATCAAGACGCTTAAGGAATGTTATTTTTCCCATTTGGATTTTGTTGACCTATAGGTGTGATAAAGCTTGTGTAATTATTCTTGTATAGTCCATTCCAATTTTTCATCCATGCTTATAAAATTTTGAGATCATCATGGGTTCCTAATGTATTACCTTGCTATGCCTAACTTCCATGACCCACATAACACTCACTTAATTTCCATGACCTTCATTATGCACCTACACTTCAAATTTTTTGACAGTATATAATCATTTGTGGGTGTGGACTACTACCCTAATCATCCCTCCACCCCTCGATCCTTCTCATCCTCTTTTCTCACTCGTCCACTTGTCCCATTCCTTTTATCATCCCATATTCCCATCATCCCAATGTATCAATCCTTCCATTACCTCTCTCACCTATATCATTCCATTACCTCTCTTACCTCGATCATCTACTTGTTCCGCTCATACTCCCTCCTTATTTTCCTTCACCCAACAACGCTTTACGTCTTGTCTTGTCACGTTTCCCAACATGCATTAAATAATTATTTCCAGAAATGACTACCATGCATCTAAGTGTTAATATCATTATTAATGACGAGTTCCTTGAGAAAACTTCCCATAAATTTTAATACCAATTAGCATTTAAAATATTTGAATTAATATTCATGGAACGTGTTAACATAAACAAGTGTATTTCGATAATAAAAACTTCAAATGTTGTTCATTAAGTATGTCACATTTGTTAACAATGTTAGCTCGAAGAAAAAAAACAATTATGTGGAGACATTATCAACCTTTTTGGACGATAAGACCAAACATTTCATTGGTCATGAGCCTATAGGTATTATTCTACATTACCACCCCTAGAAAAGAATTCAAAAAAGATTTTGACATGAGGAATTGCATCAACAAGATGTGTTCAATAATTTATGATTTCAAGGAACTAATTTCATGGTGTATTGACAAGTTTGATAAGGAACGAATAATTATTCAGTTATAGGGAGAATCACCCATCTCTTTAGCTCCCTCAACTTTTAAAAGGATGTTTAGGATGCCTGGACCAATGATCTTGGTCTTCATGAGAAATGAAGATAAATATTTCTTGAATAAGAAGAAATGAGTATTTGAACTTCTACATGAATATCTTGAATACCCAACAATTTTTCCTGAAGACCTCTCAAATATTCATGTATGTTCACTAAAGAACCCATACCAAGAAATGACATGGTTATTTTCCAAAATAATTGGACAAGAATCCATGGCTACTATTCCTAAGATTTCTTTGTACATACCATATTTCTTAATTCATGAGAATTCCATCTCCAACTGGGCGAAGATTATTTGAAGTGAGTTATCTTTTTAGTTCGAAAATTTCCAAAAGGATAAAATGTTTTACATGTCTTCATATTTGATTTTTGTCATGACTTACTGTCACATTTTCAAAGGCCTTCCCCTGTCCAAAAAGGTTAACTATAAATTCAACCTTGCACAAATGTGGTACCTTGCACTTTGGAAACAAAAGGATGTATATAGCTTCTATGAAGTGAATATTTTTTTTGTATCTTCTTTCAAAAGGTTAGTTTTTGGACCCAATACGTCAATATTATCACTAGAAGCTCCATCTTCCTTATCCGGGAAAGGAAGTTTTTAATCCATGAAAAATTTTAGTGTTATCACTCTATTGTTAACATGAGAAACTTTCATACCTACCATACTATGTTTCTCATAAAATATTTGTAGTTAATATTTGTAAACAATATAAATTATGGGCTCACTTTTTCAACGAGAAAAGGAAAAAACAGGTCATCCCATTACCATGGAAAATTGGGGAAATGATTGTAAAAATAATTTCCCATCTTGATGAAATATCAACTCAATTTGATCTATTTAATCTCAAGAAAGAAATTGAAATCAAGGGTTTTGACCCTAATCAGTTATTCATGACACACATGCCATCAGTAGGATATATCGTGTCATTTTCCTAAACATTCTTATTTGGAGAAGAAGAAGGTGACAGTCATAATGAAATATTCCTGATACAATATATTATGCAGAACATAAAATATCTAGCAGGAAATGACAGAATAATAATGATAAATCCAAAAAAACATTAGAAGAACACCACAATAACACCAAAATAATCACCAGGAAGAGAAATTTTATTATGATAGCAATGTTCACTTTCCTCTTCGATGGGAAAACCTCCAGCAGAGTAGATCTCTATTGCAATAATCTCCAAGATAAAATATCCAATGCCTCCTACTCTTATTTATACTAATTCTACCTTCTAAGGAAACTTCTAGAGGAAGATCTTTCTAGAAGCGGAAGCTTTTATTATGTCTTCTTACATTGACTTATTCTTCTTTATTTATTAGTCCTTATTAACTAATGTCAGCCTTTATTAAATAGAAAACATATCCTACTAACTAATGACCCATGGAGAGGGGTTAGGATCATATCCTAACACAGAACCCCTAAGGGTTACCTATGGAAAAATTGCAAGAATGTATTGAGATAGTAATCAGTACCAATGATCATCATAGACAACAAGGAAGAGTTGTAAATGTAATAAGTTCACAGTCCCCAAATGTTTCTCAAAAAATAGGCCCATCAAAAGGAAAACCTCAAAATTCAGTTCAAGAACAGAGAAAATCTTCGTTTGATAACTTTGATGACGAAGGAGAACAAAACCCTCCTAAAGGAAATCTTGAGAATCCACACAAACTCCCAATTTCCAATTATAGAAAGAAAGGTACAAATAAAGAGGGAGAAAATGAAGACATACCTGGAAATGAAATTGACCCAGAAGACATGGAACTTGACATTAATGTTGAAGAAATGGAAATTGTAGGTGAATAACAGAGACTACAAGGAAGCATAACAATTGCATGAGGAAACTTCTAGAGGAATATATTTCTAGATGCGAAAGATTCTATTAGGTATTCTTACATTGACTTATTCTTCTTTATTTATTAGGCCTTATTAACTAATTTTGGCCTTTATTAAATAGAAAACATATCCTACTAACTAATGATCCATGGAGAGGGGTTAAGATCGGATCCTAAGATTCCCTCCCCCTTCAAAAGAAACCTTATCATCAAGGCTATAGGTGTGGAAACTATTGAAGTATGGTCGTGGGTTCCCTGGTCGCCTCCTCTCGTTCTATGTCCTTCAACTTGATCAACACTTCCTTGATAGTGTGGCCATGCAGCTAACGGTCACAGTTATTGAGGATTTCTTCTAGTTGGAGCCACAGGGAACCTTCTTCATTTGATTCTGGTAGGATGGTTTGGACTATGCAATTTTTTCCCACCACTTTCTTTAGACAGGAAACATGGAACACCAGATGGATTTTGGAAGTAGAAGAAAGGGCCAATTTGTAAGACATAGAACCAATATGCTTGATGATCTGGTATGGTTCATAAATCTTAGGTGTAAATTTGTGATGTCCCTGAGATTTAAGAGATGTTTTCTTGTAAGGTTGGAGCCTGAGAAACACCTAATCACCTTCCTGAAAAACCCTTTCTAAATGGTGTTGGTCTACCTATTGCTTCAAGCGATTTTGGGCCATATGGAGGTTATCCTTCAGAGTCGCTAGAGTGCTTGTATGACCTTACAAGATTGTATGAATAGATTGGACCTTGGATGTGCCAGGAATATAGGTAATGACTATCGGTGGCTTTGTACAAAGAGTACAAAGCCTTTTCCTTGAGAAAGACCACTTAAAAATGAATTTTGAAGGGCAACGCTCCCCTACCCACTAGCAGGGAGTGTTAGCTCTCCTTTCCCTCCTTTAGAGGAGTGTTGTAGTGCTTTGTGCACCATTGTAGGGGAGTGTTATGTTGTTGAGAAAATTAGGGGAAGATCCCCCTTATCTCTGAAGTTAGTTTGATTCGAATCTGAGGTCAAGGATGGATCTTAGGGAGGATCCACAACTGATGGAGAAATATCCTCAACCTATCCCAAGAATATCTAAGGTGGTTAGGCCTCTCCAAGACTATATAAGGAGGCCTCCTCATGGTAAAAGAGGGATACATTGAAGGAATCAAAATTATGATCTCGTAAGGGAGATAATTAGTGAATCGTAGTCAATTTGTTTGTGGATAATTTGAGCAAGGGGTTGGACAAGGAGAGTTGGAATAGGTTGTTGTAGCTTCATAAAAAGTTTGTAAGTATCTCTATTGAGTTCTCATTAATACATGTGCTTGGTCTGTTTCCTTCAAGATTGTGTATACCTACATGAACTTGTCTTTAATGGATAGATCTAGTTTTAAACTCATCGTAGTAGAATAGGAAGCATGCCTTCTCTTTGATTGGATTGCAGGAATTGTTGAAGAGCTTGAGGATCAGAGCTCAACTTGGACTGGGCGAGGACAAATGTCGTAAAAAAGGTACATATTCTTCCTCTTCTTTATATATTAGCTTAGCAAGGTTTAAAGGGATGTCAGTGACCAAAGTTAGCACCTTTCTTTCTTGATCTTAGATATTTAGGGTCCAATAGGGAATCCACCTGTCCGAAGGGGGATTTTCCTATAATAGAAATTGGTGACTCCACTAGGGACGGAAGCTTCCAGTTTTGGTTTCCTTCCTTGGTATTGTTTTTGGCCTTTTCTCACCTTTAGATCTTATTCATGATGTGTTTTTTATTCTTAGATATGTTTTTGTCTCTTGGATTCATCCCATACACATTGAATTTCTGGATTTTTGAGTTTTGTTTTAGTTCTGGGCAAGTTTATGTTCTTCTTAGAGACTAGCACTCCCCTACGTCTTGAACCAGAGCACTAGCACTCCCTTGCAGGCTCCCACAAAGTGTTGCAACGCTCTAGTGCCCTTGACACTAGAGCGTTGGTCTTTTTCTGCTAAAAAACATTTTGGGAATTGATCTCTGAGTGTAGTTTTTTGTTAATTCATCTGCTCAGGGTTATCACCATCTCAATGTGTCTTTGTTTTAGCCTCCAACCTTTTGATTTCCAAGAATTCATGATGTTTTGTTTGGATTTTTGACGTCTATCTTCCTTACTTTCAGTCACTCTTCTTCCTTGAATATTTGGAGTCAATTTACTGTTTTTTTCATTTATCTGATTGAATGAAAGTTGTTGTAAGGAAACTTAGAGATCTATGCACCATTCCATTTGATCTTTGAGGTCAGTTTTTCAGGCATTTTCTCCTGTTTGAAATTTTGGTTTTCTTTTTATTTCTTGTTTGATCACAACGAGAGTGTGTTTTGTTTATGTGAAGTTTGCTTCCAGTTTCTTAAATCTATGATTTCTTTCCAAAGTTTAGGATGACTTTTCAATCAATTTTGAATCTATCAATTTATCATCATTGTTATTTTCCTGTTGATAAAAAGGAGTTTGTTCTTCTACAGTGTTTACAGTTGTTTTTTCATCAGTACTCTTGGAAAACAATTCAAATTTTTCTATAGTAGATTTTCCAGAACTAAAGAGAGGATTACCTTCTGTATCTAATTTTGAGGCTTGACCCTGAATTGTCTTTCCTCTCCTGAGAATTAGTTCTGGATTGGGCACTGGTGTGATAGGTGATTCTTGTGGATTCTCCCTAGTACTAATCCTCTTAGGAGCCAGGATGAACTTGTGGAGTCGCTAGATAGATAGTTACAACCAATAAAATGTCTAATCTTTTTCTATCATCAAAGATCAGCTCTGTTTCGTATCCCAGGAAAGAAAAACTTAAATTTTGTTTCCCCGGCAACGACGCCAATTTGTTATCACTCCAAGAAACTCCTTAGGGTTGTAGACTAAGGATGCTTGGTAACTTAAGAAAATAATGTGTAGGTATGCTTGGAACAATGGGATCACTCAATGATTAATGTAATAGACAACTCATCATACATTCAAATGAAACGATGCTTTTAGAAAACAATAATCAGACCAGATATTTTTAAAGGAGAGGATGAAGAACACTAATCTTGATTGCCAAATACAACTAGGTGTAGGGATTAATGCAAGGTAGTAATAAATCCTTCACTTCAAGTCTATGAGCTTAATAAAGAGATACTAGTCTTTAAAAGCTAAGATAAATTGAAATAAAGTACAGAAAAAGGATGCATGAATATTTCTGATATTGAAAGCAAAAGGAGATTGTAATTCTATTATCCAATAAGAGTCTATACAGTAGCCCAAAATGTATTCCCATTTTTAACCCTTGTCTCTTAGAAAAGATAGGAATTTATAGCCTTTTACAATCGGTTTTTAAGATCCTGAAAAATTGGATCTGTATCTAAAAATAGAAAATAAAACTAACTAACGCAATCGATAACAAAGACCGGTTGCTAGAACTCGAACTATCTTCTATATCAATCTTTGACATCTGTACTTCATCAACTTCAGGACTTTATTGCGTCATGGAAAGGTAAATACACATGTCTTATGTAGCTGGATTTCTTCAATTAACCATAATCGAAACTTTAGGTGACCGATTTAACATTTGGTCTTCAAAATCTCTACGAATCTCTGATGCTGAGTGTTTCCTGACTAAGTGGTTAATCCTTTGATGTTCTTAAACTTCTTTAAATACTTGAAAATTGCCTTGCTCCAACTTTAGCTTTCAAAAAATTCTTTTTGTGCTTTCACCAGCAAATTCACCTTATAATCTGTTGGTTAGCTGGTGAAAGATTTGCCTTTCACCAGCTAACTGGTTGTAAATTTACCCCTTGCATTGGTGAAAGTTCTGTCTTGGCCAAAAAGGAAACTTCCAACTCCAAAACTATTGTTTTATCAAAAACTTAGTGTGTCTTTGCTTTATCTCCTTGCATATTCACAGCAACCTGAGCTAGTACTTATAGATCTGGATGCGACTTATGCTTCTTCTTCAATTTCTTAATTTTCCTTTTAAGGCGTTTTGCTAACCACCATAAACTGTTATAATCTTTGGTGATTTTCTTCTTTCTCTTTTTGTCTTTGACACTTTCAAGAGCCAACTTCTCAAATGTTGCATTTGTCTCTACGAAATTGTCAGACAGAGTTTTGTATCTTGCCTTGATTACTCTTTCTAAAACCTCCTTTTGAGAAATCACTTCCTTTAGTTGCTTAATTTTTTGTGATTTCTTTGACTTTTTTCTCTTTGATGTTTCACCTTCATCAGTGGGAGTAAAAGTCTCACAATCCTGTGCAAATTCCATGGAGTGTTCAGGGCTTTTAATGGTTGGACTTTCATCTTCTTGCTCTGGCTCTGTTTCTGAGTTTCTGTATGGTAGATTTAGAATATGTGTCTTCTTTACTGTAGGCTTCTCTGAAGTGGTTTCAAAATCTAATTTTTTCTTTGATTTGTGAGACTTTATGCTAGAAATCCTATCTTTTGGTGGTCCTGGAAGAGTTCTCCTCTTCCTCGAGCTGATCTAAGGAGTTAATTTCTTTTTCCCAGCTCTCTTTTTCTCATTCATGGGTTGAGTTTGGGTTTCAAAGCCTTCCCAAAAAAGAAAATGTTGCCAAGTCCTTCCTCTTTGTCTTAGTTCTTCTAGAATTATCAATTTGATCAGGCCAAAATGACAGAGTGTTTTTCATACTTAGAGGTTCAACCCTAATCTTCTTACATACTTTGGTTAGGCTTTTGTGAAAGAAGAAAGGTAAATTTAGGAGAGTTTTCCCTGTGAAATGATCTAAGAGTCTGAAATGATATAGCATCAGCTTGTCATACCTGCCTTCTGAGGTTATATAGAGTTGAATTCCTTTGAATAGGTCTTTCCATTCATCCTCTAAATGAGAAACTGGCATGCTTTTCTTCCATGTGACATTTCTAAATTTTTCCTTAAGATATGCTCTGAAATTGAGATTCTTGGTTGTTGTTGTCTTAAAACAGCTCTGGCCTGATCTAGGTAAGCTGGTTGATGTGGCAATGGCAGCTTCATCAACTATCATTTCTAAAGAACACACACTAGCTTTGTTTCCATCATACGTTTTAGCAAACGCTTCAGCTGTTGTTTGGTGGCAACCATTCTATAACTTTTCAACATAACCCATGCAGCCTGCATCTGAGAAATGTTTTTGCACCTCTGGATGTGCTTGCAAAAAAGACAGGCTATCTAATTCTTTCCTCAACAATGAACCACTTCGTTTCCTTGCCATCTGTAACTCGAACCCCAGACAATTTTTCAAACAATGTCACTGTATTTTGTTGATTGAGCCAAGGTTTGGCGCTGGTCAAAACTCTCAACGTTTCCTTTCAAATATGAAACCATAACATATTTCCTGTGGACAATGCGTATTGAGAATATGAAGTGTCGATTTGATGTTGCCGGTTGAGCAGTACTGCTCCTTTACCTGTGATGATGAATGTGAATTCGTCATCTCCAACGCCATCATCTCGTGAAGCATGCATTCATGAACACGATCCGCTATGATATCCGATTTAGACGTGCATAACAGAATCCTCATCATTATTTTCTTTCACCAGTGCCTCATAATGATTATGTGACGTGTGTCGAGCATGTCATCTTTTGATTTATGAAAACATGGAGGAAAAACACGTGTTTCGTGCTTTCACCAACTAACTGTCTACAGGAAAGTACCCCTTAACTGTTGAAAATCGTCGCTTTCACCAGCTAATCATCAACCTTGCAACACGCATTAGCTGTTGAAAATATTTTCATGAAATTTTATAGAAAAGACCTTTATGGATTAACTTATTTCTAAGGTATGAATTTAAAACCTAAGTTTTGACACTAGAAGAAATAAAAAACAAATGGAGAAAAATACAGATAACCATGCTATCAACCACAAAATGAAATTATAGTGACAGTTTCATTTTGGGAGCTAACATAATGGTAGAAAGAAAAAATAAATATCATTATTTACGCATGTGTAATTTCAGCATACCAAATTTTCAAATGCAATTCAAATATCAAATGACTTTAGTAATTTTTCCAATGTTCATGGCCACATTCATACCCAATGAACCCTTGCATTGATTTCAAGTTTTCCACTTTTTATGAAAATCACTTTTCCAAGGTGTGTGGAAGCTAAACCAACCTCTTCACCATAAGGCTTATTAATTCTCGTTTGTTATTACAGCAGGACTGTGCTTCCTGCTACAAACTAATCATGTCCTCTATTTAACATATTATAATATGAAACCCAATTTTCATATGGTTGCATCTAAACACTTTATTTTCCCTTACTGGTAGCCAATGGTGCCAATACTCATGGCCACCAAATTCCTTTATTTAACACCTTTACAATCCAAGTAGAGTATTAGAAGGTCCTCCTTCCTTAACGGGAAGTTCATTGTCTGCCCTCTTATGCAAGCATGCATTTTCTCAATGCATTCAATTAAATGTGTTTCCTATGAGCACCTTTGTTCTCAATCACTTTTGATTGGTCAATGTATTTGTGACACTTGTTCATGAATTTTCTTGCAAGGATTCCAATCATCCTTGACTACTAGAGATTCCTTTCTCTAATCTTCGGGTTCCTTTCCTAAATCATACCCTGCTTAGGTATCAATGGCATCCAACAACCACTCAAATTCAATTACATGTCATTAAAATAATAAAATATTTTAGAAGGGATTCTTACCCAATCCCTTCATACCTTATGCCTCATAGGCATGAACATTTTTATACTCGTTATGGCTTCCAACACTCTTTTTCTGTTTTTTACCTCATCAGTGGTGCTCCATGGGGATTCCAAAGTCCCTTCAAAATCTTTCAACACCATCCTTTTTGCATTTATCCTTTAGCATAGGTTKTCTACCATTGGCACCTATMCTTTCCCAACAACTCCAATCATTTCCTACAMAAAAAATTCATTATCACGTTGAAAATCATGTCAATTGTCSTATTAATTAAAATGCATGTATTTAAATCAGTAAAACATTTTCATATATGCCCCAACATATCTATATGTGTTGTATCACATTACCCTTAMATTTTKTGAGTGCAATCACAATCAATTTTTCAGATGTCTCTACACTCATACTGCTATCMACATTCTCATGCCAAAAACATTTACATGTATTGGCATATCAATTTCTCATCCCAAAGAAACACAATAAACAACGAGAAAGGAGTCAAGGGACTCTTCCCTTTGTCCAATATCCTCCTACACAAACATTTGATGATTTGAAGCAATGCTTGTGCTCAACCCCAGTACTTTCACTACCAGACCTGTAGCATCCCTTTGAGATTGAGACAGATGCTTCAGACTATGTTGTGGGCATTGTTCTCACTCAGCACGGCTACCTCGTGGCCTATCATAGTGAGACACTGTCAGATACTATCTGTAAGTACCCTAATTATGACAACGAAATGTACTCCATTGTGCAAGCATTCCGCCAGTGGAGACATTACATTCTTGGGAAGGAAACAGTCATCCACACTGATCATAAGCCACTGCAGTTCATGCAGACATAGGGAAAATTGCAGAATGACCGCCATCAAAAGTGGTCCACATACTTACAGCAATTCCACCTCAACATCAAGTATAAAACATGAAGCACCAATCATGTCGTTGATTGCCTTAGTAGACTACCAGTTGTGGAACTCACCACGGTGCTAGACTCTTGTGGCCATGAGACATCTGGATGGCCCCAACTCTATGTGACAGACCCTGACTTCACCACCACCTACCAAATGTTGGGTGTAAATGCAGTTGTCGATAATTTCCATCTGCAGGATGGGTTGTTGTATCGTCTGGGCCATATTTGTGTTCCATCAAGAGAGCGAGTGAAGATGATATGGGAAGCCCACTAAAGTTGGGTGGCAGGACACTTCGGAGTTGAAAATACAGTGGCGATGCTAAAAAAACATTTCTACTAGCCGAAACTTCGACAGGAGGTCGCCAATTATATCAGGTTCTGCACTGCCTGCGCTATTGCCAAACTGACCACTAAGAAAGAGGGCATGTACACCCCTCTTCCTACTCCTAACAGGCCATGGGAACTCATCTCAATGGACTACATGTCGGGCCTCCCATCCACCAAGCAGGGAAATGATTATGTTTTTGTGGTTGTTGATCGCTTTTCTAAGATGGTGATTATGGTTGCCTACAAGAAGAGCATCACAGCAGAGGCCACTGCCAAGATCTTTTTTGAACGAGTCTGGGTACATTTTGTAATCCCACAAAACATTGCCTCAGATCAGGATAGTTTATTTCTCAGCA